>RJWT010006662.1:0-28776 GCA_004365215.1 Cuniculus paca | reverse complement strand
AACCTAATAGCCAGGGGAGTCTTCATAATAGTTTTCTCAATTTGGAAAAGTAAAGAATGAAATAAGGAATAGCTGTCCATGTATCGTTGATTGAAAACTGGAACACCTTTGATAAGACAGACAGACAGACAGACAGACAGACACACACACACACACACACACACACACACACACGGCCTTATGTTTGGGAAATAGCAAGATCCTGCAACAGTAGTGTTCCCATGGCCTATTCCATGGGGGCGACAATGCCGTTGAGGGGGAGGCTCAGCCAGGGGACTCTCCACTCCCAGCCCCCTTAATACAGTCAGGACAAGAGTACGGTTCTGATCGCATGTTCTGTATTATTTCAACTCCATAGGTTTCAGAAGAACCGAGAAAGGAGAGAAGAAAGCTTAACCACACATGGAGTGCCATGTGTAGGTTCTCTTGGAATAGGCCAAGCTGGGGTGACTCTCATTTCCTCCACATCCTGCTTGGCTGCCTGCCAGCGATGAGGGTGCCCCCCACCCCTTGTCCCTCAGGTCTGGGGGGTGACTCAGGAAAGATGCACAGGCACCTGCCAAGCTCAGTTCCTGGAGCACAGCAGGGAGGTTGATTCACAGCGGCCACTGTGATGTAGCCAGGACCGCCGAAGCCTTGCTGACACTTGCCTAAAACTTAGATTTTTAAAATACTGGCCTGGCGTAGTGGTGCACACCTGTAATCCCAGCACTTGGGAGGCTGAGGCAGGAGGATCACTGTAAGTTCGAGACCAGCCTGGGCCACACAGTGAGTTCAAGGTCAGTCTGGACTACACAGTAAGACCCTGACTAAAAACAACAACAATGACAATAATAATAACAACAACAAACAAGCAACTTTTTTCAATATTTAATAAAGTGGTTCAATTTAAAGATAAACTCACGGTGCTTTGCTTCAAATGTCTTATGCACATTACACCTTTCAGATCTATGTTGCCTCATCCCCTAAACTATCCTTGTCAAAGGGATTAGGAAGCATAGGAAGGATCTGTGATGGGAACAGACACCGCTCACCTCCTCTGGTGTCCTGTGGGGCTCACACAGCCCCAGCCTCCTTTTTCTCTGGAGTCACATCCTTAGCAAGCTGCACTTCATGCTTCCTCGCCTACCCCATGCACAATAACACCCCCGACTCAGCTCTGGCTGCCTTTCCAACTTACACACACATTTCTCACTGCCTTAGAGCAGAGGACATCTGCCCATCTGTCCAACAGCCACAGGGAGCTTTGAAAACTACAGATTTCATGGCCCTGCTCCAGACACAGTCCCCACGACTCCAGAGGATGATGTCCCTAGGCTTCTCGGGAAGTGACTTCTAAATGTCTGCTGCCACTGGCCCACTTGGAGAGATGGCTCAGAAAACTGCTTAAAACCTCTGCATACTCTTAGGGTGCACTGTGGTAGATCACTAAAGATCTCTGTCTGTCTGTCTGTCTGTCTGACTCTGTCTCTGTCACTCTAAGGATCAAAAGGAAAAAACTTTCAGGTCTTATTACCAGCAACCTCTGTGTGTCTCGTGAGTAACAAGTCAGTTTTAATCTTCTAAAGATTTACACCATAGAAATAATTGCCCTGGTCTTAAGAAGTTCCAAATTTATGACTTGACAACCCCACCTGTTAGGCCAATACATAGGACTTATAATGTTAATTTTAATATATTCATGTTATCTCCTAACTGTATCCTAGGTTCCTTGCCTTTATTTCCCTTTGTCATGATTTCTGTACTTGCGTTGGGAACAAGCTCTAGTTACAAGGCGTTTTTGTGAGAGATTGCAGAGTCTTTTGGGAACACATGGGATATGTTAGATGAATTAATTAAATACAGTCATTGACATGCATCTCTTCACAGCAGAAGGACTCCAAGGCAGATGGTAAGGAGCACAGTAGCTGAGACCAGGGCTCAGAGGAACCTTCTTGACTTTGGGGTCAGTACTCCACCAGAAACCTCCTTTCCAGCTGCAGGTGTCACAAAACATATGCAGGCCTATCAGAACTGCATGCTAAGTATGTCTAAAGATTATTAAAACTTTTTAAGCAAAATAAAAACAGTTCTACACTTTCAAACTCTGGAATCCCGACATCTAGTTGTGTACCTCCTTTCCACCCTGTCCAGCATATTCGCACACAGAACTTCCAAAATTCTGGTCTTTTCGAAATGCATCAGGGAACTCACATATGCAAATGATAATAACCCTGGAGGCCTGGAGTCTGAGTAGCAGGTGATGTAAATGGATCATTTACAGGGCTTGAACATTATTCCAGTTATTTAAAACACAGGCTGCCTATCTCTTGTCCAAAATATTTAGGGCTAGATTGTTTTGGATTTTTTTCAGATTTTGTAATATTTCCATATACATGATAAAATATCTTGGGGATGGGACTCAAGTCTAAACTTGAAATTCTTTTATGTTCCATATACAGCTTACACATAGCCTGAAGGTAATCTTAGATAGTATTTTTATTTTTGTATATTGAGCAAAATTTCATGGGATAGAATTTTCCACTTATGGCATCGAGTCAGTGTTGAGAATGTTTTGGATTCTGGACCAGTTGGAATTTCAGACTTGGGAATTTCAGGGATGCTCCAACTTAGCAATTTTCCTGGCTGCTCCACACAGTCTGCATTATCTGCTCTCACACGACCTTCCTCCATGCTTTTACACTAAACTACCCAACTACTACCCGTTCCTAAATGTGACAAAAAGGATTGTCATCGGCTATGAAAATGCCTTCTGTGTGAGGACCTGCTCTCCTAAGCACAAAGATGGGAGCACTTCTGCTGTGGCCAGGCCTCTACAGGGTCCAGTCACTGGGGATGTGGGACCAGAGGTCTGGGCTGGAAGAAAAGACACTCTGTGCTTGCATGTGTCATGCACTACTAAAATACACAGGGTCTCACTCCCTCTCCAGCCCTTTGTTTTGGGAGGTTGAGAACGAGTCATGGGACCCCTGGCTGGCACATTGAATGCCTCGCACTATGCCCCAGCCTCCTGGGCACAGGGCAATAGGGCCTGAGACTGAGATTTTCTTGCTATTTCTTTCACACAATAATTTAAGGACATGGGTCTTATTTATTAAAAAGTTAACAGGTATCAGGCACACATACGAGACTCAAGGAGCAGAGCAACTTAGAGCTTCCCTACTCTAATCCTTAAGTAGTCCAGTGCCTTTACACCCTGCCATTTGACAAGTCTGCAAGTATTGCTCAGATTTTCAGAGATCTAAAATTATCCCTTAACAATAACCTAATGAATACAAAATGGAAGCTATGCAATTTAATTGATTTTGTTCTTTTATGTGCTTTATTTTGTACAACCAATACATTCTTATTACAGCAAGTATAAAATGAGTGAAATCTATCCAAAATTCAACAGTTTAAATAACCACAATGAACATTTTAGCATTACCTTTCAAATCTTTTGCCTGTATAATGCAAATATACAGTGTGTGCGTGCATGCGTATGTGTATAAAATTTTAATTTGACCTGTGAGTTGGAGTCAACTTCAGTGAAACTCTGGAATGCACATGTAAGAGTCTTGGGACAATGTCATATGCTAGAAGCCAGGCCCTACAATTTCCCAGAAGCACCCTGAGAAGACCTAGATCCACCAAATGGTTGTAAGTACAGTGGGCTTACTATACGCCAGGCACAGAAGGAAAACCATATAAATCTTCCCAGGGACCTATTCTGGTGGGTGTACACCCCATTTCACAGATAGAGAGACTGAGACCTACAAAGGCATAATACTGCTAGTGAATAGAAAAGCTGGGATGTGAGGCCAGGGACTGGTTTCAGTAGGACAAGAAAAAAGACAGCAGTCATGTGTCACTTAATGATGGGGACATGTCCTGAGAAACAACTTGCTAGGCGATTTGTCATTGTGTGAACATCATCAGTGCACTTTACATGCTAATATTTGGTGAAGGCTAATGTCTCACCATGGCTTCTTGATGCCACCCAGAGATGTGGTAAAAACACAAGACGCATAGAGTTGCAGCTGCTGATGTGTTGTTTTAGAACTGACCTTATTAATAAGTAGAAAGAGTATGGTCTAAAATAGTCATCAAAAGGATAGTACAGTAAATATGTGAATCATAATACAGTTGTTTACTATTATTATCAAGTATTATGCCCTATACTTTCATCTGGCTGGCAGTGTAGTAAATTTGTGGATACCAGTATCACCATAAACACAAGAGTAATGTGTTGCACTGTGGTATTAAGATGCTACAATGTTACTTGCCTGTTGTAGTCAGGGTTTGCAAGGCAACAGATTTAATGCAAGACACATAATGTAAGGATTTTATAATATTCACCTAAAAAGTCAAATGCAGAGGAGTGCAGGAGATCTGTCCACACACTAGAGACCCAAAGAATTCAGCTGAGGGCCTGGATCCCATGGCAATTTCCTCCACGAGTCCAGCTGAAGGCCTAAAGCCCATGACAAAGTCTCATGCAAGTCTGTATCAACGATCTGCACTGAGAAGGCCCAAGGTCAGTGGTGAAAGCTAGAAAGTCTGTGTCAGCGGGGTAAAGGATCTGTGCCAGCAGGGAGGGATCTGCACTGGACCCAGTAAGTGATGCTCAAGGTAAGGACCAAAGCTCTCCAGAAGAGAAGTGTAGCCATGCTCAGTGAAAGTGAAGACCCGAGCTCCTCCAATGATAAGAACAGCTGAGTTCATGTCAGGAAGCCATCGTGACAAGCTTCCCCAGGAGAATTAACAGCACACCATCATCCTCTCCAGTTCTTTTATGCTGTTGGCAATAATCCTCAGGTGGGCCTTCCACACCCAGAACCACACTGACTCAGTTCAGCTGGGTGTTACAAGTTGACCATTAGTTAATCCACTACGTTGGCCACAGGAATTTTTAAGCTCTATTATAATCTCATGGGTCTACCAGTGTACATGTGACCCATCATTGACTGAAACCACACCAATGTTACGTTACTCCTCCCTATTACAATACGGAGTCTTTACTTCCCGCTCATCTTTCTGAATATACAAAGAACAGAAGGGAAGGGGGTTCCAGTTGAAAAGGCAGGAAAGGAGAGTTGGACTGGCCTGGGGCAGGATGCCTTTTGCCTAATTGGGTCTGGTGTGCATGTATATTCAAAAGTTGTGCCTAGTTAGGTATGCAAAAAACCTCCCACCCTGAAATTCTGTAACTCCAGTTAGTCCCTGAACAAGCACAACACAAACCTATGGGAAGTCTGCGTGACTTGCAGAATTCTGCTGCTATCACCAAAATCATGGTCCCAGGTATGTTGGAAATGCTATTTAAATTACATTGTTCCAGGAAAAGCAGTAAGCAAGTACCTTTTATTAGACATGAGGGTCAAATTAGAACAGGGAGAATAGGCTAGGCAGGAAGAACTTTATAGAGTTAAACTCAGCAAAATCAAAACGTGGGTACCTAGCCACAAATGTACTGTAATATTGTCTTAACTCCTTTGGGAAAACAAAAGACATGTGTCCCTGAAATATGACAGCATTAGAACCCCTGGCCCTGGGACACTGTCAAATAAAATCCATGTCTGAGTACCACTTATCCAAAACGCTTGGGACCAGAAGTGTTTCTGATCTGGGATTTAAAAAAAAATATTTGCATATACATAGATATACCTTGGGCCTGGGATCCAAGTCTAAACATGAAATTCATTTATGTTGTCTACGGCCATACCACCCTGAACACGCCCGATCTCGTCTGATCTTGGAAGCTAAGCAGGGTCGGGCCTGGTTACTACTTGGATGGGAAATTCATTTATGTTTTTATATATAGCCTGAGGGTAATTTTATACAATATTTTCAGTGTGCCTGCATCTTGGGTCTGACCCATATCTCATGAGGTCAGGTGTGAGATTTTTCACTTGAGGTACTGCGCTAGCATTTGAAACATTTCAAATTTTGGAGTATCTTGAAGTTTGAATTTTCAGAATATGGGTGCTCAATTTTGATGAATAAAAATGATGCTAAGTTTTTTATTTTTTGTAATGCATTCTTAAATGAGTTGAAAACTGAAGAAGCAGCATTCACCATGTAGTATTGACAAAGGGTTGATGTATGGAGACTTTCAGTTTAATTGAAGATAACAAATGGTTCACTGATCTGACAGGCCTTGCTGCACATCTTAATCATTTTGACAAATTCTGCCGAGGATGGATATTCGTTTCCAGCCAACAGCCAAGGTACAACCACAGTTACATATGCCTACAGTTGAAAAAGATCTTAGTTATTTGGTATACCACTGGAGATTAGAAATCTCAGTCAAACTGGCCTACTTGCTTTTTAAAACCTCAAAAGTTTGTTTTCTTCTCCAGCAAAATACTTGTAGGAAGTTTTGATTGTTTAGCTGTTTAAACAATTTCTCAATCAATTGCTTTGCCAAAGTAGTTATCTATCAAGATGCTGTGATAGCATGAGAAAATACTTTCTACATAAAATCTTAAAGCATCTATCATTCACCAATGTACTCTGGCAAAGATCTTAAAGATTTTGCTAAAGGACTTTAATTTTTTCTCCCTAATTTCAAGTCTACTTACATAAGTTCATCTTAACCTACATTTGCGAGCCTAACTCTCTGATTATGAACTTTTTTTCAACCCACTCTGGGGAGAGATTGACATTTTCATAATCTTTGCCAGTTGGCCTGTTCAAAATGGAATCTAAATATTGTATTAACAGTATCAATAACAAGCAGGATTGGGGGGCCTTTACAAAACACGCTTGAATTGTTAGACAAATCATTGTTACTTTGTGTTCCACTCAGCTCTAAATTACTACATTGATTGAATAAAATCTATGCCAATCCTATTTTTTTAATCATGTAAGAATTCTGAGGTTCACTACATATACAGAATAAAAATCTGAAATCAAATAGGTGTAATGAAATCGTTGCTGCCCATTCATTTTTGAAACTTTTTAGTGAAGTGATAAACATCCAGCAAAGTCCAAATACACATATGGCTTGATAAATTCTCCTAAACTAGTTGTGCAAGTCGCCAGCACCCAGAAGAACAACTGAGAGAGCCATTGGCACCTCAGGAGCCGCTCTCTTCTATGTCTCCAGTCACTTGCACCCTAAGGATATTCAGAACCAGTGTCCCTGGCTGGGGCAACCCCAAGCCAATGCGATCATATGAGAACTGGATCCAAGAGAAGTGGGAGAGTCTGAAAGGGCTCACAAGCAAATGGGTCCCCATGAGATTCCACTATCGGGGACTGGGTTGTGCACACTTTGCTCAGTGTCATTGTAAGTCATGAGGATGCAGGTTCTCACTCTACCCCCAACAGAATCAGTTCCCTCTCACACAGGACTCTGCATGGGTATTTTCATCTTCAAATCAAAATTCTCAAAAGACTCGTCTGTCTCCTCTCATATCACTGCTATGATCATTTCTACTGATGATGACAGCATCAGTTTCCACTTACTGTTTATAAGGTGACACAGTGCAAAGGATGTACACATCTTCTCCAGGATGTTCAGGGTCTGATAGAAGCCTACTAGGCACCTGATGCTGGGTTTTCCGAATAGTAATTCCCTGAGTGCGAACTGCATATCAAAGTCTCTGCATTCATGGACTCATTTAAAAACTGAATCATGGGGTTAGAGAGCTTAGGGTTAGAGCATGTGCTTAGCAGGTGTGGGTTCCTGGGGTTCAATCCCTAGCAAACTCACTTCTCCCAAAAATGCAAACAAATTGCAACCTAAAGATCCCCTATGGAGTACAGGGCAGGTGTTCAGAATTCTGTTGGGTGAGTATTAGTTTGTGTCTAGATGTGCCCCCCTCCCCAAAGCTTCACGCGGTCCTAGGGTTTTTGCAGAGGTGGCTGAATCTAGAGTGTGTGACTGATTTGTAGTGCAACGCTGGGATTAAAGAGGCTGAGATTAAGCGTGGGTGATTGCTGGACAGTCCACTGATTGGACTGGCACCGCCCTAATCCTGGTAGACTAGATATAATAAAAGGCACAGAAAGAGGCTTGTCTCTCTCTCTTCTCTCACTTGCTGCTTTTGCTGTCTTCCATGCCATGAACGGTTGCCCCTCTGCCACGCCAACCTGCCTAGGAGCCAGCCAACGATGGACTGAAACCTCTACAAACTGTGAGCTAAATAAACCTTTCCCCCTTTAATTCTGGGTGTTGGGTATTTTGTTTCAGCAATGAGAAAAGTAATGAAGACAGTGAGAATCTTTCCATATCAAGAGATTTTTTTTCTTTTTGGCAGTACTGGGGATTGAATTTAGAGCATTCACACTGAGCTACAACTCCAGCTTTTTTTTGAGACGAGGTCTCACTAAGTTGCCTAGACTCAAACCTGTGATCCTCCCACTTCAGCCTCCCAGAAGCTGGGATTACAGGCATGTGGCACGATTCCTGGATTCAAGAGTTTTGAAAATCTAGTACATCAAAAGACTTTATTGTCTTCTGTGAGTGGAAAACCAGGGGCAGTGATGCCTTTCAAATGACACTGTTCTATTTGCTGTCTGTCCCCAACTCAGCTCTGTCTCTGATGGAAATGGAGTGGAACGTGCATGTCTCTACTGGCAGCCACTCAGGCTACAACACTGGCCTTGCATCTAGCTCCGCCCCACTGTTCCCAGAAGAAGGTCTGAGAATCACTTTAATTAGACCAGGTTTGCCTGCCCACCCTGAAACCCTCACTGTGGCTAGAGGAATGCAAAGGGCAGACTGGGGGTGGAGACATCACTTGGAAGCATCTGGAGGTGGAGCGCTCTTTCCAAGAAAGAGAAAAAAGAAAACTATTATAGGAATACAGATGTTTAAAAAAATAATTAAAACAAAGTGAGGACACAGAAAAGTTAGGCGACATACCTAAGTATACATAGCTAGTGAGCAGAAGGTCTCAGGCCAGAATGCAGATCTTCCTGTTTGAGATTCTTCCAATTTTTTCCATTCATGATAATTGCTACTTTTCATGGGTGTATAACACTGCCAAGGTCTCAGGGCATATGGTACTGTTGGTCAAGTTAAAATAATTTTCCAGGGGCCCAGAATCTTAGATAATGACAGCATTCTCTTTCCCTAGCAGAATGAGGACTGCTGAACCGGACTGCCTGAGTTAGACTTGCCTCACTGCAGGTGAAGAAGGGATGGGACATGAGATTCGGTTGCATATTACTGTGGATTAACCTGGAGGAGCTTACCCTGGGGTGTTCTCAGACTTCCCTAACAGCCAAAGTTGAACCCCAGAGTCAACTTGAGAGTACAGGGGGCTTAGCCAATTGGTGCGTGCACTGGTTAACTTGTGCTGTGTGATTTAAACAACAGACTGGGTGTTTTAAATGATTGTAATTTATTTTCTCAATGCTCTAGAGGCTGGAAATCCAAAGAGGTGGCATGTTTGGTTTCCCAGAAGCCTCTCTCCTAGGCTTTCAGATAGATACTTTCTTTGCTGTGTCTTCTCAGGGTCTTTCTTCTGCATGCCACATTCCTGGGGTCTCTTTTTCCTCTCAGAGGGACTCCTATTAGATTAGAGTTCCACTTTTCCTGTCATTTAAACTTAATTACCTCTTCTATGGCTCTAACTCCAAATTTAGTCTCACTGGTGGTTGGGTTTCAGCATGCACATTTTTGGGAGGACACAATTCAGTCCATAACAAAGAATTACATGCATATAGTTCACAAATTTTTATGGATTTCCTACAGAATGCTTGGGATAGACATCAGAAAACTTCTGGTCCCAAGGAGATTACAGCCTAGCTAGAGACAGAAGTGAAGGGACAAACCCTCTTGGTGGTTCCTGCCATGGTGGAAGGGCTCAGATTCCAGGAGAAAGGAGTCAGGAATCAAGGAAGACTTTGCAGAGGGCTGTCACCTGGGCAGTGAAGTCTACTGTTGCTGCATCTCCTAAATCCACCCTCCTGAACTGCTTGGCATGGTCAAGAACACACATCTCAATTACAACATAATTTCGGTCCCCAAACCAAAAATAAGAAGCATCCTCATGTTTGCAGCAATGGCAAAAACACACATTTTAGCTATGCTCACAAAGTAATGAGGCTCATACCAAAGGCAGTGACCACAAACATGCGCACAGACAGGACAGTAGTGTGTGATGCACATGTCTCGGAAAGCAATGGAGAAATATAAACCAGAATGGAGATGGGAAACATCACCATCTGCCTTCTCGGCAGCTGACCTTACTCCTTACAGGAAAGATGACGGGGAGATGGAAGCGAAATGCTGTGGTCAGACTCTGCTGCATGCAGTGGTGAGTGGGTTTGATCTGCAGAGAGCAGTGGTTAGATTGCGGGGCTGGGTGAGGGAAGATGGTGCAGAGTAAGTCTTGTATCTAAATTAGGCCTATCAGGAAGGGTGAAGAACTAACATGAGACACCCACAAACATGGGTGAGTGTTCCAGGATGTGGCGACTGTGCAGGGTGGCCAGGATCACTTGAATTGCAGAAGTTATACTGGGACTGCTGGGAAGCAGCTGTGAGCAGCTGGACTAACAGATTGAGGGGACAGTGGCTTATCAGTTAGACCAACAGCAGGGGGAGGTGAGGTGCCAAAGGTGGGGGGCCAGGGACAGAAGTGGGGCAGAGGAGAGGCCTGCAGCCTCAGATTACCATTAGTCTAGGATGTCTTTGCATTTCTCTCATTACTCAATCTACTCAGGAAAAATAATAATAATCACATCTGAAATCAGTATAATTTGAAGAGTAATTGACTAATGAAAATCCAGCTCAGAACTAGAGATATTGCCTCTTCAATCTCACTTGCTAGTTCCCAACTTAATTTTTAAAATTAAGATACCTCTAATGAGACTCAAAATTGTTTGCAATGAATCCAAAATGGGGTGACGGGAAGAAAAGATGCTAAATGAGAAAATGCGTTTCATTTCAAAAACTATCACACTATGCATGCAAGTTGGAAGTTGAGGCCGTGACGGGGGTGGACAGAGTTCTTCTCTATATAACCCATTTGACTACAATGCCATTTGTTGGACGTGTGTCAAAGAACTTGGAGGAAAATGAACACTGTCTAAAATAGCTTTTGTGCTACAGACTTGAATTTGGCAACCCCTCATAAAATAGATACGAACATACACTTAAACCTATATGTACTGACACATGCCTATAGCTAAGCGATTGTGTGTGTGCTGCTTGGCTTGCTCAAATACTTGACTTTGAGTTTGGGTTTCTTCATCCATAAGATTGAGACAACACCACCACCATCTCAAGAAATAAATGAGATAACATGCAAACCCATGCTTCGTGCTCTAGTGGAGGTGTGAATGTTAGGCATTATTATTATTACCATCATCTCACTTTGTTCCAAGTCCCATCACTTGAAAACACTCCAAGCTCACTTTGTATTCTTCCAAGTGACAGCCAAACCACCAAGTGGAGCTCCTAGGACAACAGAAAGGCTATACTTTCATGAGCACACAAAGGTCATCTGTGATTGATTGATAGATACTTTTTTTTAAACTGATGTTAATGTAGAGATGCCTTATTAGTTAGGACCCTTGGTTGTATGCAAGACAAATCTACTTCAAGCTGGCTTATGTAAAAGGGGGAGTCACTAGTTCAACTATGAGACAGGAGAAGAGTGACCCTCATCTTTGTTTCTTCGTGTTTGTGATTTCTTTTACACTGGTAGATGCTACATGAAGGAACTGTGGTGCTGCCAGGTCCCCTCACACACCCGGACCCAAGACCCGAGACTTCCTATACAAAGCTGGTACCTCTTACTTGGAATTTATGTTGGAAGTGGAGGGAGTAAGGCAAGCAGTGGGTCCCACAAGAGATAAAAGAGGCCCTGACATGGCCGATCGTATGTGTCATCCTCAGGAGTCACCTCAGTAGGAGCACACGAGGCTGCTCAAGTTTGAAAGTTTCATAATTACTTATAATTATTTCATCCCCCAGGTCAAGGCAAACCATGCAGACTGAAGTCTCTCAAAGTCTGAGAAGTACAGGGCACAAATAATCAACACCAAACTGGCGTTTGTGTTTGTCCCAGGCTTTCTATTTCTTATCGGGACACCATCAAAGAAACCTTGTGCAAATGTGAGAAATGAATCCACAGCAAGATGCTGGGTTAGAAAATCTCTACTGGCAGATTTCATCAAGGCAAAGACCTATGCTTCAAACTCCTCTCTGCAATTTGTATCAAATAAGCAGACTCAGATCATCATGGACGTGCCCCCAGCAACACGCGCTATGTAAGCAGGGGGACGGGTGGGGGAGACCCACAGGCTCAACATGACCCCTTCACGGATGCTCCCAAGTTCCTTATCACTGCAAGCATGACTGGTTGTCTCTCTGTCTTTCTCTCCCATGACCTGATCTCTGAAACGGATCTTTGCAAATGTCTCAGTCTAGTTCGGATTCTGGCACAATCAAGGTGACTAAGCGAACAAAACAGATGTACAGATCACAAGTGATTCTAGCCTATCCTCGAGGAATCTTCTTTCTCTGTCCCATTTCTGCAGGATCTCAGTCACTCCAAAGTGTCAAGGAGAACGGCTGGTAAGGACTCACATTCTGCTTTTCTGTAAGCATCTGTGTTGATTTGCCTGAAGATACCGGGAGCTGCAGAGAGACTACACGGTCCTAAATATTCCTCAAGGTATGCCTTCAGTTTGACTGGGAGAGGACTTTTTTTAAAACGTGATTGTTGGGTATTTTTTGTTGTTGTTTGGGAATGGAAGGTACTGAATAACTTAAGAAATTACAAGACACCCTATAAAGGTTAACATAAACATAATTAACTCAATTTATCCAATACTCACCAAGCATACAGAAAGTTTCTCTACATGATATTTTTTAATTCTTATCAATTCCATAAAATAACTACTATTATCTATCTGATCGGAAAGGGAAGGCTCAAACCCATTAGTAAGCTGCTCAAGGTCACTCAGCTGGTGGATGGCAGAGGTTGGTCCTTGGCCAGCTCCAAGGCTTACACTCTTCTCTGCTGGTCTCACTGCCTCCTCTGGAGCGAGGTCAGAGGCAGCAGCATATGCTCCTGGAACACCTCCTAAGTACTGGAGCACTGTGCAGATCATCATTTACATTTTATACAGTAGCTCAAGGAGGCTTACAAAACTCTTTCAAATCCAGACAGCAACTAGGCAGCAAGGCAGGGATTGGACTCAGTATGCTTGATGTGAAAGCTAAGGTCATTTCTTGTCTGCCTGTTTGAGAACTGTCACTCACAAAGGGCAATCAGAGAGCTGGGTAGACAGACAGGCAGGGAGGTTGGTAGCAAAGACGTTTATTTTGGAGACTCAGACAGGAGAATGACAAGATTCATGCCACTTGCACTCATGTATACACACACGCGCGGACCATAGCACGTACCTGAAGCTCTACGCTTCATCTTCTGGTCATCAAGGGCAACAAAAGGAACACAAACTTGACCTTTTGCAGTTTATAGGTGGATGCTTTTAAGCACACTGCTAAAACTAATACTGTATAAGCTGCTTGCTCAGAATGAATTCTTAAACATTCTTTGACATTGAGTCTCTTGGCAACTTTATGAAAGTACCTCTAGACCCAAGCATGGTTACACAGAACTTCAAGGGGAATGCCTTTTCCAGTTGTGCTTTAAGACTGAGCTCTGCAGTACAATACAATCCGAGGTTGTTTAATCTTTATATTTTATAATCTAACCGAAATAATGTAACAAAAAAACATAAATGCTCAAAAACTAAGCTATAAGGCAATATTGCTATTGATGAACTACAGTTGGTACACAGCTAATCATATGTATCTAATAAAAAAATTCACACAGACTAAAATAAAATATTCATTCTGTGAAGGAGTAGGTGGTTTCTGTCATTGTCTTAATTGTTCAATGACTAATTCTAGGATTTCCCTTCTTTATCCAGTCTTTAAAAAAATGAACTGAGTAAGATAGTCACATGAGGGGACAAGAAGGGAAAACAAACACCTTAATTACTTCAAAGAAAGACAACATATATATTCATTTCCATCCCATCATCTTGTCATTGTAAATTGCTTTTAAGCACTGTAACAGTTCTCCGGGACTCCCATTCTACAGAACGCTGGAGAACATCTAAATTCACATCTGAAATGGAAAAGTGTTCAGAAATATGTGTATTATTTTAAACTACGAACTGATGTGAGTCGAGGTTTCTGATCCTGGTTCTGTGACCTTGAGCAGGACAGTTACTTCAGGACTTATTTTTCCTGTCTACAAAATGAGAGTACTAATACCTATATATGGGGTTAAAATACAGAATATGTCCAGTTGGACACAACTGGTCCCATATGATAAGACTCCACCGATACGAAATGTCCAGAAGAGGTAAACCCACAGAGGCAGAGTGGGTTTGTCTACAGAGGTGAGAAGGACATATTGGGTAAAGGTCACCTCGAGGTGATAGAACTCTCTACAACTAGATAAAAGTGATGGTTACACAACACTGACTGTTAAATGTTGCCAAACTGCACACTGTAAAATGGTAACTTCTGCTATATGAATTACACTTCAATTTAAAAAAAACCTAATATGTATTCTATCTGCATGGTGAAATTATGAGCAACTTATGTTTTTATATCTTATTGTCTCTCTCCTAGAACAAAGATACATTATTCTGAAAACAAATACAGTAGGTATTTTTTGGAGGGAAAAAAACATCAAATAAAAAAAGAATGAAAATAATCCTGATACAGGATATGCTAATACAATACAAAACAGTAGACTCCTGAAGCTTTTGGCTAAAGTTTGTTGACGTCCTCCGGGGAGGGGCTCCTGCCCCTTCCCTCTCCTGAAACTGTGCCCTCACCGCAGTGATTTTCCTCGCTCCTCCACCATGTTGCCATCATCCTTGTCGCTGGTCACCACTCCCCGTTGGCTGTTAGCCTAAGTCTTCAGACATTTTCCACTTTTTCATTCTATGCTCCTCTGAAAATCCTGGACCTGTCTGCACTGTCAAGGCTCCTTTCTAGATAAGCAGTTTGTAAAACTTCTTTGCCCTGTGCTCTCTCTCCATGCCCGGCCTCAGTTTCTACCTCCTACCCTGAACCATCAGATTGAGCCCACACATGCAGAGCAGGTGCCGGGCTGGAGAAGCCCCTCAGGTGAAGCCTTCTTCCATTTTCACGTTGTCCTCGCAGGCCAGCAGCGCCTTCTGCCTCCACTATTCTTTTCACAGAGCTGCATGTGTTGAGATTGCAACACCGGGTTCTCATTAAGGTAGTTACTGGAGACGGGCAGAAGGAACAACAGATGCTAAGGTCAGACAGGAAAAGAATCTCTGCCGGGTCCTCAGATTCCACGCCAGGCTGTGGCCCCTGGGAAAGGCAGGCTAACTGAAGATGGGGCAAATTTGGGTCCTCAAATTTGGGTGAACATCAGAATTAACCAGAGGTTGGAAAATCACATTTCCTTACATGTTTTTTTTTAACAAGCATAAGAGCATGTAAAACCTGAGCAAATACAACAGCTGAACACATCTCTTTTAAGTTCGTCTTTGAGTGTAAGCAAACAGCTAGCTGCCTTTACGACGTAAAACTATTTATTCACTACAGAACAATAAGGCGAACGATGCCAGGAAAAATGGGACCCTGCTAAATACCAGTGGGTTTCCTGGGCCAAAAGAGGACAGAAGGCAATTAGCACTGGGGGTGGACAGCATTTTTTTCCCCCTTTTCTATTATTACTAATTTTTTCAAATGGGTATGCCTGGGGGCAAGAATCAGGAGATTTATACATTAGGTGGCTGCCCTCCTTTGCAAAATGGACAAAAGAGTCAGCTTGTGTAGCAGATGAAAGAAGTCAAAGAGCCCGGGGGCTATGGCTCCAGACAAATGGGGAAGAGAGGAGCTGGGGAGAGGCGGAACAAAACCTAAGATTCAGGATCCTCTCCAGAGAGAAGCAGTGTGTGTCCTGAACTAAAGAGCAGAGGCTCTGGCCAGACATGGGAGTCTAGCAGTGGCACACTGCTTGTAGTGAAAGGGAAACGCTGAGGAGGCTGGCACTGAGCATGGGATGGGGCAAAGGAGAGGTTTAGGAGAATGCACCTGTGCAGAATTATAGAACCTTCCACCTTGAATACACCTACCAGGAGTAATGATCAGAAAGAAACCTGAGGTGTGAAACAGTCAAAGGCTATAAAAAACAGCATTTATCAAGCATTTGGGAGGTGCCAGGCACTGGACTGAATGCTTTTACATGTATGGTTCTCCTTTAATCTCCATCAAGATTCTGGAAAACACATCTCATGTGTTACTTTCTGCACCTGTAACTACAGCCCCAGTTTACAAACAATTTTAACTGCAGTCCACAGTCAAGGAGCGGATGCCAAGTCTGGGCTCTGTCGTGGGCACCATGTCCTGTGTCCTTCCCACAGCAATCTGAACACCTGCTGAGTGTACACACTTGTAGAGCAAGGAGCACGGCTTTATTTGTGAGTCAGACAACTTCTCAAGGAAGTGGTCCGATATATATTGAGCCTGAGATAACGATATGAACAAACTGTCTTTCAGATTTGTGCTCACAATCTAACTGGGCATTCCCAGTCCTCTGCCCCTTCTGAGAATTGCTTCTATAAATAGACAACAGAGGCTTTAGGCGGGCAGGCAAAGAGCACAGGGGACCCAGTCAAAGGATTTTAGCCCTATTTTCCTAAGGCTCAGTTTTGTAGCATATGACAGTAGTGAACCTCGACTGGGAATTTATTGTAAACTGTCCTGCGGGATTTACGAAAATGAACTCATTGAACCCTTAGAAAAACCTCAGGAGACACGCTGTTATCCCCAGAGAGGCTACTAAGGTTTGAGCATATGGTTTGTGGCCCAAAGTTTCGTGTATTGGAAGCATGGTCCCCAGTGTGGTGGTGTTAAATCTCAAAATCTATTTTAACCTACTTTTAATGAAGCCATAAGATAAACCATGTGGCTCATCCAAGGTCACAAAGTTTACTTACTAAGTGGCAGGGCTGGGACCAGTACCCAGGTGCCTCTGACTCATAAGCCAATGTTCCTTCCACTACAATCTGTTTCTGATACAGTGAGTATTTGTTCTTGAGTCTTTTGGGGAACGGATACACAGCATAGCAGTTATGGAAGCAGCTGAGGGCTGAGGAGAGTACAAAGAAGCGTGGAAAGTAACACAGGATATTACTTCCAGGAAAGTCCATACACGAAGTCAACCTAGAACATGGGGGAAAAATGGGATTCCCCGCAGTAAGTCATCTAATAATACAGTTGACTTCATGCACATTTTACCAGAGGCATGTGCATTTGCACCCATGTAGCCACAACATGCATCTGATAGCAACAGAACTGGTCTCCTTCTCCCTATTTGCTTTTGAGTTTGTGACAGCATAATCCCGCTCTGAGCACTGAAAATGCCTTAAAGGATTTCTTTCCATTTCATTAGCTTATCCGGTGGGTTGTCAGCAGTGAATGAAAATAAAAATCTGTTATGCATGTGATAGAGTTTATTTTAATTCTACTACTGCATCTGAGGGAACCAGATTTGATAATAATTGGAGCCCGACATGAGAATGAAGAAGAAAAGGGCAGATAGGAGGCAGTGTGTTCAGTCTGTGACTGGCTTGTAGAACCAGTATTCCTGTCACTGCTGATAGGAGCTGGCTTCTCAGAGAAGGTTCACAAGAAAGGCTGGGGCCTCTGGTCTGTCTGCAGAATGGGCTGAGTGTTTGATACAACAGGTCCTAGGCCTGGGTACCTCCTTCCCGCCCATCTCTGACACATAGCCATGTAGAACGAAGAAGTGCTTGCAGGCGGGGTGGTGAGAGTGGGCCTAGAGTATGCACGCTCATGGGGAAAGCAGAAACTGATCCCAAGTGGTCAGCCAGGGTACTATCACAAAGGCAGTAACTTCTCCCTGAACAAAACTCTGGGGAGCTCTGAATCCTATACGGTCTGGAAGACTTTGGAGAAGGGACAGATAAGAATAGCAGCAGCTTAGTCCCTTTTTAGCAGCTGGCCTGCACCTAACAAGAGGAGGGATGCCATGGTCATTCTGGGATGAAACCATCAGGGACCAGATGAGAGGTCAGAGCAGGGTAAGGAATATCTTTAATTACAAAGGACAGGTTCATCAAAATAATGCATGTGGAGGCGAAGTTTAAATAAAGAACCCTAATTTTAACTTTGATAAGTGAGTAGAATGTGGGGGAAAAGGAGGGGGAATTGAAAAAAGGAAAGATGGGGGAAAAACTTCACTCTTCTTATTAAAAAATAAGAGACATTATTAAACTAATAAAAATTTTTAAAAGTATTTCAAACACAGAGATCATAACACAGAGACGGACATATAGAAGAGAACATTAGGGCCACCTGTCAGTTGGTCACTCTGGTAAGGCTCCAAATAAGCCACACTTCTGTTTGGGCCTGCCCCTGGTCTCCCTAAACAATAGGTTTGTCCCTTTCTGAGGCTTGGTTTGGTTTCTATTGTAGACGAACTGAAGTGCTCTCTTGTCTGCTGAAACTGCTAGAATACTAAAATTGTCTCTCGCAGCTTAAATGGCATTTAAAATAAATACTATGAATTGATGAAATGACCAATTACATTAAGTACCCCGATTCCAAACCAAATCTTACCCCATTATCCTCCAAACTAAAAGGTGATTCCACACCCCCTCTCTCCACAGATTCTGAATCAAAATACAGACACACCATACTCATCACCCAAGGAGGACCTCAAGTACTTTCAGTTAATTCTTACAATTGGTTTTGCGCTGGAAAAAAAAGTAAATGTTCTTCTACATTTCCACGCAATGCTTTACAAACCAAACAACTCTCAGACCACATAAACTGAAACTGGTTTCCTATTGTTATTGTTGTGTCATTTTGGTTTCAACATCACTTCAGGTTTTTGCTTTCATTATTTCTCTCGAGGACAGTGATGGCGAACCTTTTAGAGCTTTCCATGATACAAACAGCCCGCTATAGCACACGTGCCACAGATTCACCACCACTGCCCTAGGATATATCACGCTATGGGTGGTGCCTGACTTACAATTTTTCAACTTGATACTAGCACAAAAACCATATGCATTCTGAACTGTCCGTTAAGTTTTGATCGTTTCCTAGACTAGTGATGGGAGGTACAGTCCTCTCCTGATGCTCCACACTGGCAGCAAGCCAGAGCTGCCAGCTGGCCACAGGATCACAAGGGGGAACCCCTAACCCTACAATGTGCTGTGTAGCTAAGACACAACACCCAGCAGGTCAGGTGTGTTAAATGCATTTTCAGCCTATGATGTTTTCAGCTTACAATGCATTTATCTGGATGTAGCCACGCCATGAGCCGAGGAGCACCTGCATTATCTTGAAGCGTAACATGAGCTCCTGTTCCACACATCCGCCACCGAGGCTCTATTGTAGTGCTCTCCATGATGTCATTTCCCGCATTCCAGATACCCACATCTGTCTTCCAAGGCGTCGCTCAAGTGTCAGTTCCCCAAGAAGCGACAGCACCTCTGCTCCCACTGTCGTGTAGAAATAAGGCTCTTTCTTCCATATGCCATGCCTATCTTTCTCTCCTCCTCCTTTATACTCTTAGCCCCTGGGGAACTACACACAGTAGGCCCTTTCTTGGGCATGTTGGTCCTGCTAGGCCTCAACCTCAATCTTTCTGATGGTATCCCTCTAACAAACAGGGTCTGATTATCCAAAAAAAAAAAAAATTTTTTTCCTACTTGCCTGAGGGACAAAAAAATAAAAGGATATATGAGCATAGAGAGGAAAAAAACAAGCATATATCAAGTATGTTTCCTTCTACTCAATTCTAATCTAAACCATCCATTGGTGTGAGTGGGCAGGTCCTTTCTTCATACATCCACATTTTTATTTGCACAACTTTTGCTCATGGACATTAACAACTTCTGGATGTCCCAGTACCGACTGCCAAAGAGACGCAAAAATACTAATTAGAAGACACTGTTAGAAAAATCTTACCACAATAAAAGTAACTGAAGAACTCTAGGCAGATCCAGCAAAATGATTAAACATCTCAGGAAAGAAAATTAATGTTCATAAGTTCTTGCCTATGCTCTCAAACTCTCACCAAGATTTTGATTCTCAAATGTACCAAAAACAATATTGTATTTAAATGGATACAGAGCCTATGAGCAACTGCATTTTATATTAGTTTAATTCTCACTGCATAAAGCAATTGGGGAATTTTTAAATCAGTAGGAGAAAAAAGCCTACAACCATAGCATATACTCTCACCCTGCAATCACTCAATTTCAGAAACTTTACCTTCTCTCATGTTTTTACCCTCCAGAAACAAACAAACAAAAAAACTGACATGCATACAAATCCTATCCAATGTGTAACTGAATGAATAAAAATCCTAGAAGAAAAAGCTCCAAAATCCCTTTTCTCAAAATATTCCAAACATTAATGATATCAGTATCATTGCTATAGTTCTAGAGGAAAAATGAAGGTGCAAATAACTTTGAAATTCACTTCAGAAAAACTCAAAGGAGGATCATAATTAGTTTTCACTGACATAATCTGAAGGGAGAGCAGAATCGATTTTATAAAATTGTGTATTAGTTTTTGAAGGTGGAGGGAATTCCTTTTATTTTATTAGAAATTTAAGATATCTGTGATGGCTACTACAATTAGAACTAACCAAACTTGCCTGCCTACATTTCACCTAAATGCAAAGAAATTCTTAAGTTCTTGATTTCATGGACTATTAAAAAGACAATATGCAATTGCACGGGCTATAAAGCAACAACAAAAACAACTCTCACAATTGATTGAGGTACTCCAGAAACTTGAAGATAAATGTCTCTTTTCTTAGCCACTTTTAATATTCTACTTCTTTGCACATACAACTGGTCTCAGTGTGTGCTTTTTAAAGGTCAGAGGCTAAACAGCTGTAAACCAATGAAAAGGCACTGAAATCCCTCATCATATACCAGTGCACTTGTAAAGTGCTTGATGCAAACAAATCCATCTGCTTTTGGCAGCTGTGCCACCTTGACTCCTGGCCAGTCAACAAAGGCGAAAGGGGCAGAAAATCGGGAAGATCCTTGGAGGCCAGATTATCCAGAGAGCACATCTCCAAAACAGCCATGACCCAAAAATAACTTCTGAAAGTCTTTGGAATGCATCTTGCATCTTTTTGTTACTGTTAAGCATTTATTCCTCCTTAACCTCTTCCCTTTCAAAACTTAAAGCAGCAGGGCATGGTGGCATGTGCCTATAATCCCAGCTACTTTGAAGGCCAAGCCATGAGGACTGTCTGGGAACAGAAATTCAAGGCTTGCCTGGGCAACACAGCAAGACCTCAACTCAAAAGAAGAAAAAAAAAAAGCAAAAGTAAAGGTGAAAGCCAGTTTGAATTTCTTGAGCACACCATACCAGAGAGCCAACCTTCCAAGCAGCACACATAGATATCCAAGGACAGCAAGGAACCATTCCTTGTCAGTCCCAGCACTGGAAATGTGTAAAAACGTTTGCTTTATCAGTCCAGTGTTCACTACTGTCGCGTGCCCATTGTCACGTAATTCCAGTGCCACCAGAGCAACCCAAACACTTTTGGACTATGACCACTGACAACGGGCCAAAGAAGCAGTCCATAGAGACCTGGTTTCAGACTTACAATTCACAGCAACCAAGCAGGAAGAAATAAAGAGAAGTGGGCATATGGACCAACCTACAGCAGTCACGCTTCTGCAGAGAGTAGCTATTCCATGCTTGGCACCAAGCACAAGAGTGGGAAAGGGAGTGGAGGGGAAGGAGGAGGTTCTCCTAGACACCTACCTTGCAGAAGGGCTCCATTTCTCTTGAAGAAGGTACTGCCCGGCCAGATGGGTGGACCTGATGTGCTGAAAGAGGAGATAAACACACATAAGGTTTTGCAAATTCATTTACACTGACTCCGCTGCACTCCTTTCCAAACATCGCTTGAAATGGCCTGAAAACATCTTCCCAGTTATGCATTATTGATACTCTCCAAAAATGTTAACTGTAAGAACTACTGAGTTTCTCTTATACACAGGCTTCAACTTTCATGCAGAACTGTCCATGTGAATGTTCTGGTTACCATCTTGGCCCTGGTCAGACCTAGGTACTGAAATTCCCTGTGGGTAAACAAACGAGAAAATGTACGTGGTTCAACGGCATTGCTGGGAACTTCAGAATTTTTGCCAACCTGTTCATAATTTCACAGATATATGTAGCAAAGAACTCCTAGCCATGTCTTCTCAGATCAAGTAGGTTTTCTGACATTTCCTGTTACCACCTGCCTGTTACAAATAAAAACTAGCCTTTCTTGGCATCTCTACCACCGAATTCTTTTATACAGATAAGACCTTGATTGACTCCCTCCCTGCCCCTCAGCTCTTGTTTCGCATCCTGTTTTCAATATCTTGGCTTAAAATGTTGCACTCCATACCCTATGTAACACTTTGCAGATAGGTTACCATCCAGAGTCTGGTAACAGGAGAGGCAAGAAAATAGGAAAAATCAATTTATCACAAAGACACAGCATTTACAGATGAGCATTTTCACTGTTTAAAGACATCCAGAGGAAAACTTCATAAATAAAAACATCGTTATGGTAGAAAGTAGGTTATTCGGAATCAAGGATTAGTTTAGATTGATGTTAGAAAGCACTTAGTTCAAAATGTTACTACATCCAGCCCAAGAGGCAGCATAAATTACTTCCACCAAAACAACACACCGCAAATTATATTGGTGACTGCATCAGCAGTCACATTCAACATTCAAAAATAAAACAAATGGTCTGAGGTGTACACAGCAGGTACGCCTGAATGTCTATGCATTGAATGTTCACTAGTTGACCAAGGTTTCTGGTTATGTTAGGGTAGCGACACTATTAACAAGGAAGGGAAATGCAGGCAATCATTACCAGAGGTACAAAGAGTATGGCAAGTATAAGGACACAGTACCTGAGTGAGAAGTAGGGAGGAAAGAAGAAAATGTCAAGAAAATGTCCAATGTGCTAGAAATACCACATACAGAAATACCACATTTTATTGTGCTTCACAGACACTACAGGGGTTTTTTGTTTGTTTTGTTTTTTGGATTTTTTTTTAAGCATATTAAAGGTTTTTGGCAACCCTGGGTCAAGCAAGTGTACCAGCACCATTTTTTCCAACAGGTCAGGTGATCATTAGCATTTCTGAGCAATAGGTTATTTTTAAATTAATACTCTACATTGTTTCTTACACATAATGCTATTGAACATTTAGCAGACTAGAGTGCAGTGTGAGCATAACTTGTACGTGCACTGGGAAGTCAAAAAATTTGTGTGACTTACATTAGTGCAATCGTTGTTGCTTTAATACAGCAGGGTGGAACTGAACCTGCAATATCTCTGCCTGTACTATGAACTTAAATGTTAATGAACCTTTTTGTTTTATTTTGGTTTGGACCTACTACATTCAAAGTAAGTGAGAGTAGTGCATCTCAATCACGGTTTTTCCTGCAGCCCTGATTCTCACCTCTGACAGATGTGGCCTCTGGATGACCAGGACAACAGACCTGGCTGGTGGCTTAGGGCTGCAGGATGATGGCAGCAAGCTGACATCTCATCATCCGATTCCATTTGAGGGCCTTTAAGGATCAAAGTTGTATGAAGAATAATGTGCATTAAAATGCTTAAGATGATCTTTTAACAACCCCAGCAAGATCCCAGGGTTTTACCATCTTATTTTTTATAACAAAGCAGGCTGGTTGTTGCCAGTACTGAATCACCTGATTCATACAGATATTCAAAATCTGAGGACTTCATTATAAAGGAGTTGGTGCTTCTACTGAATTCAATAATTGAGTATTACTGCAGGAGCCTGAATATCCAGCTTACTGCCATCCAAATCTCCTCTTTATCCTGACCTTGATTTGGCTGAAAACTGAGCAGGCACCAGGGGACGGAGCAAATGTGGGGAACTGAGGTCAGATAAATCCAGTGGTTTAGATAAGGAAAATTCTCTGTATGATAGAAATCTACCGACAGATTTCTACAATATCCTTTTAACATACTTAGTCACTGATAACTACTCTATTGCCATTCTGCTGTGCTCTCCCCCTAATCTAATCTGTACTCTAGGGGTGGAGAGAGATTTGGACTGGTACCCTGCCTTCTCTGTTCTGGCTCCCCACTGTAACTGAAGAATTCTCGGGGGGTCTCTGTCCAGTTCAGGGTAAGTCAGCTCTTCCTACGCTAAATGCAAAGTTTTTAAGCTCCTCTATCCTAAATTCTATACTCTTCTTTTGGATGGTTCCTCAATAGGTATTGTCTAAGTGTTGAAGATTTCAAGATTTAAGAAAGCCTCTATTGAGAACCATACAAAAGACTCTGAAGAGAAAAAATTTTAAATCCTATCTTATATGACCTCCAGGATCGAGCTGATGTACTTATCTAGCTCCAACCTCCTCTGATTCTATCTAAGGAGACAAGAAATGCTTGCAGAAAGGCTAATGGCTTCAGTGGCTGCTGGCTGAGGAGGCAGCAAACCGCATTTTTTTCCCCCTCCAGCTGTAGGCATCCCTGGCTGATTGGTTTTTCAGCTCAAAGTTAGTTAAAAACACATACATATGAAGTTACTTTAAAATGTATATTAACTACAGGATTTCAGAGAAGCAATTAGTGGGCAAAGTGAGGGAGAGGCTGCAAACCACCCCCTCAAGGGGCAAGTCCAAAGGAAGGAGGGTGGGAGTGGGGTGCACAGGGAAAATGGGGTGCTCCTCAGACCCAGTCATATCAATGCAGTGCCTTGGGATGGGTCACTCCACACGGAATAATCATTGAGGTCCCCTGAGCCTTAACTGAGTGGGTTTTAATCACCTTACAATGGTCCTCACATTGCTTGATGCTGAGACTGCAAATTACCATTTCCCAGGCACAAATAAGCCACACCTTTCCCAATAAGACCCTCTGATTCTATGGGGCGGGAAGGGCAGAAATCGTCTTCCAATTCTGGAGATGTGGGGACTTAAGGTAATCACATGGCTGGTGAGCCCATGACCAGCCCAGGTTCCAGAGTCAGCCCAAGGTACCACAGAGACACGCAGCAACAGCACAATTTCATGTCTCGTCTGCCTGCTTTCCTTTTCCAGTCTCCCAGAGCTAAAACCCAGAGCTGTCCTTCCCCGAGGAAGAAGGCTGTGGATGGTATTTTGTTAGGAATCTCTCCAAGGCAAAGGCCCAGGATAGCAAAAGCAATCAGCCTAACCATATGTGAAGGACACGTGGGCTCCTATTAGAAACAATGCAACATTGGCACCACAAAGGACTCATTTCAATCATGCGCTAACAGAAGCCCATGACCTTCAGCAGTAGACGCTAAACCCACTTGGTGATAAAAGCAGACCAAGAGGTTAAGAGGGCTTTGCCTGCCAGCAAGTCAGTCTTTGAGCTGGCAGAGCAGTACACTGACCCCACTGAGCCAACAAATCCCTAGGGATGAGTGATACTGTCCTGAACAGCACACTGGGCATCCGCCGGAGACTCATGGCCCTCAACCATCCTCAGGCCTCGCAGTGTCACCTGCATTATTTCAGCTCCCCGGAGGACACCGCAAGCCAACAGATCACATAGGCCTAAGGTGGCTCTTACCACCGTGATATGATCTGTCTCGTGTCCGCCTACACTCATGAGCTTTGATCATTGTGGGAACCAGCTGGATTAGTAAACTCAGACCCTGGGAAGTTCTGGCAAGACCCACACCTGCATTCAGCGGTCTGGACTTTCTGTGGGCCTAATGGAAAGCAAACTGAGAAAGTGAACCCAGCTGCCAAGCATGAACTGATACACCCGAGGGGGGGCTCGGTATGGATGATACCTTGATGGCCCACTCTGAAAGACGCCAGAGCAAAGAGACAAATACTATCTGATTCCTTACCTGAGGTCCCTGGCGTAGGCAGAGTCATAGAGACAGAAAGCAGAAGGGTGCCTGCCAGGAGCAGGGGGGCGGGGGTAGCGGGGAGGGTTCTTTAATGGATGCAGAGTTTCAGCTTTACCAGATGAAGAGTTGTATAGTCAGGCTGCACAGCAATTCAAATGTACTTAACACTACCAAATGGTGTGCTTAAAAATAATCAACATGGTAGCACTTGGGAGGCTGAGGCAGGAGGAGTTTCAGATTAGCTTGAACTACACAGCAAGACCCTGTCTCAAAAAATAAATAAATAAAAAGGCCAACATACTCAATGTTATGTATATTTTGAAATTTTAACACTTATGCATAAAAAGGAGGGAGGGAGAGAAGGAGAGGTAGAAAGTTGGGAGGGCAAGGGACAGAGAGAATCTGAAGGAAATAAATGGAAGCCTAATGAGTTTGGGGCAGGAAGGATGGTCCAGTCCACATGCTGTGTGTGGGAACCTCCTCTGGCTCACACAAGAAGGGCCCAGAGCTCACTGAAGGGCAGAAAGTCCACACTGCGCAGGCAACTGAGCACCGATTCCTGTCACCGATTCCTCTAACAGTGGAACCCAAGTCAGAAGGCGACTAATCCCTTTGAATGTGCAGCATCTACCATCAGACTGGTTTTCCCAGGAATATAAGAGTCAAGGCAGCTGTGATGAAGAGCGCATTCTACTGTTTTAACTCTGTGACTTAATCATCAGGAAATAATAGAAAAACAAAGGACCCATACTATACCCTAACACGACCTCCTTGGGTGAAGGATGCCAGTTGCTGACATTTAGAAAGCAGCATCAGTGCAGCCAGGACAGGGACACTCATGGGGGGGGTGTCTCAGGAATTACAAAATATTCCCTACCATGGACAAGCACCATGGGGAGCTCAGGTGAATCTCGGGCGCCCTCAAGACATTCTCAACACTTCTACAGACTCGGCAAAATAAGAAAACACGAGTATCGGGGCATGGAATAGCATCTCAGCGACCAACTGGTCCAATTACAGGCATGGGGCCTGGATTCAGGGAAGCTATCTGCGCAAAATGTAGCTGAAGTGTCTTGTGACATTCTCAATTCCATGCCTGCACACTGGGGGCAACGAACAGTCTTTAGTGTGTGAGAATGTTAAAAAAAAAAAAAAAACCAAGTTCTGTAAATGCAAAAATCCCTGCGGGTGTCTTGATTACAAGAAAACTGCAGTTCAGAGAAGTTCAGTGATGTGCGTAAGACCACGTGCAGACACTGCTGAGGTCTGCAGCTGCACGGGCACCAGCACCGCCTCACGCACACCCTCGACTCTCCTGACTTGGCTCTCTTCTCCATTCCTAGAACTGATGAGGTGGCTGCCCCACCCGCCTCACCTTCCTCTTTCCTTTAAGGATGCTTTGAGATCTTCTAAATGCAAATAAAGGACACATCAGTTTCTGAAAACCAACGATGGGCTGGAAGAAACAGCTTTACAGATGCTACCTCCTCTAAGGAAGGCTGAAAATTGACAAATCCACGGAGACTCCTGTGTAGATACTAACTGGCAAGCAATCAAGAGACAGAAGAGACCACGGAAACGGCCGTAAGCATCTGCCTCAGCTGCTCTCAGGTGCGCTCTATGTGTCAGTTTACATATATTGCTGTTTCATAATGTTCCACCAAGCAGCCCAAGAGGTTGGGCTTTACTCCTCAAATACGTGTGAGAACTGTTATTGACCTCACAAGCACAAAAGTTTCTTAACTCTGCATTACTGACATTTGGGGCTGGATCACGCTTTGTCCTGGGGCGCTGCCCTATGCCCGGTAGGATGTTCAGTAGCCTCCCCGGGCTCTACCCAGTAGAAGCCAGTGGCACCCACTCACTTGTTTTAACAACCAAAAGTGCCTCCAGATATCACTGTGTATCCATTAGGGGAACCCACAAACCTGGCTCCAACCTTCTCCCCACTAGCGAAGTACGACCCTCCCTCTCCAGCAGGCAACACGGTCTCGTCCTTCGTAAAACAAAGGCACTGCCTTCCACACAAGGTCTCCGACTGTTGCTTCTGCCGCATCTGCATCTTTTGCCTGGCCAAAACACCACCTCTGTCGACCTTTTATGCTGGAGAATTTCCTGCCTCATTACCGCTTGCCTCTGCTTATCTTCCCTGTCCCAGGACTAAGACCTTATTTTAACTATCCCCAAACACCAACAGGGGTCCACAACCTCCTTTTGGACCCTGTCACTCTGCTGGGCATCAATAAAGCCCAAGTCGGAGGCAGGGCTGAGAGCCTGGCCTCGGCTCTTACAGGTCACTGCCTCCTGAACTGGCTGTCCTCTGTGTGTCCCAGGCCTCCCAGCCATTCAGGGGTGCTGTCTGTGTCCCTTCCAAATTCAGGAGTTGCCAATGTGGCAGGATTAACAAGCGGGACAGTATGAAGAGGTGATCAGCCCAATGGACGCCCTCCCTCACGAAAGGGATCTGATGGCCTTATGATGGAGTTGGATGAAGGGGGCACGCACGCCTCCTTTGTCCTTCTGCCACGTGAGAACACAGTGTTCCTCCTCTCCCAAAGATGCAGAAGACAAACACCAGACAACAAACCTGCCAGCAGCACTTCTCTTCCAGAATTCTCAGCCTCCAAGACTACAAGAAATAAATTTCTACTGTTCATAGGTTACCCAGCTGAGACTATTTTGCTATTGCAATACAAATGGATCTGCCCTTGACAGAATTCCAACTTCTTCCCCCTCCCCACTTCCTGCCCTCCCACCACCTGATACATAAACCCTCCATTACTTCGGACATTATCTCTAAAATCCTTTCCCCTTTAGCCCAAAATGCCTTTCTTGCCTGGTCTACTTCTCCCAGTCTTCAGTCTAGATTCTGCTACCTCTCTGCCCAGTGTG
>RJWT010006661.1:0-28775 GCA_004365215.1 Cuniculus paca | reverse complement strand
TGTTACTTTACATGGAGATGCTTAGTTGGTTCCTTACTGTCTAAATGTGATAGCTAATATTTAACAACTTTCTTAGGAGGAGGAGAATCACCTTGGTTTTGTCAGATTTGCTGATTTCTGTGCTATAAATACTAATGTTACTGATTTCAAACTACTGAAGTGAGGTCATTGGATATAAAGTTGAGGTAGGTTACCCACAGTCAGCTATGGCCAGCCAGTGTGATCTGGAAGTACCACACCTTGGAGGGGTCAGCATTATAGAACCCCTTGATTTCCATTCTAAGTTGAGGACAGTGTGAAGCTTAAGTTGACATGGCTCTAGACATCTTTAGTGGTGTTAGTAAATGTGAGTGTAGGCACTCCTGCCTCCTTTGTTGAAATAGAAAATTCTTCAGTAACTGGTAGTGATTTGAAAAGGTAGAAGAGAACTGAAATGTTAAGTAAATCATTCCTGTTTTATAATGCCTACCTTTGCTTCATTTGCAGAACAGGCTCATGCTATAAAACTCAAAGCAGAGTAATACAGAGAACATATTTCCAAGAGATATTTAGAAAATTATAATCTTACTGGCTCTGGAAAACAGTGCCCAAAACAAAGAGGGAGCTCTTTATTCTGCTCCTCCCAAAACACCTGCTTATCAAATCCTCAGTAGATTCTTTGGGCTTTTTCATGGCAACTAAATTCCTTGGGTTGGGCCTAATGATTTCAAAATGTTTAGTTATCCTTTGTTTCTGATACAAATGTTCTGTTACTTTCCTAGTGTCTTCACCCTAACGTATGTTAATTGGGCCTTCGGCCTGCACTTATTAGTAGTTCAGGTCTTTTTTTTTTACTACTTTCACTGTATTTTCACGCTTAATCAAAGGCAGCTTCCTTGTACATTCTATAGCAGAATCCTCTCATCCGTGCTCCAGACTCTGATGCTTAAGATTAGTGATAGCTGAAAGCTATATGCACATCTAATCATTATCTCTGGTTATAGTAACATAAATTTTAGTTTTTTTTTTCATTGAAGGCATCCAATATATACAAACTCCCCCTCCCCCACTGATGTAATTTAGGTTGTTCCTTCATCTTGGAATCTCCTTCCTTTTTGCTTACCCTATCTGTATCATTTTGTACTCATTTCAAGAATCATTCTTTTCAGCATCTTCCCTAATCAACAATCTATGCTTCCCAGGCCTGTTTGTTAACTCTAATCCTGCATTACACTCTGTTGACTATGCAGTATCTATACATGCTTGTAATTGCTGCCTTTTGTTACTAAAATTTCATTTTGAAAATTTTCAAGACCAACAAAATTTCAGTGTTATTATAAGGCCTACATACTGTTTGAGTAGATACACCAATTGTTAACCTTTTTGTTGTTGTTGTTGTTGTTATTATTGTTACTGTTGGCCAAAATGGGGATCAAACCCAGGACCTGGCACATACTAGGCAAGTACTGTACTGCTGAACTGCACCCACACCTCCATTACATTTTTATGTATAATATACACAAACACACATTCATATTTTCTGGTTCTTTGAAGGAAAATAAATGGCATTTACTCTGTTCCTTTTGCTAGTCAAGTTTTACCCTGCTTTTCTTAGATTAATTATAACTAATGATTTTTGAATATTTGTATCTTGAATCGCTCATTCATCAAATAATTGTTGCAATAGGTATTACATAACAAACACTGAAGGTTAACCTTAAAGGTCTCAGTGTGTAGGCAGCCTGACTTGAAGATGTTGTGTTTGTAGTATAATTATAATATGATTATAAGAAGGATGAAATGTTGCCTGTGAACACAGAGAAAGAAACTGTTATGCCCAGATCTATGAAAGTACCATCACTCATCCATTCATTAATCCATTAATAATCTACTTTATGTTAGATTCTACTTTATGGCCAAGATTTGATATACCTGGTTGATTCTTTACATTTAAAGACTGTAATTTTATGTAGATGATAGAGAGCATCTCAAAGAACACAGTAGAACCTGTTTATAGGTGGAGAATCCTGTAGTACCATGGAGAAAGAGGACAGGGAGGTGAGGAATCTTCCTGTGTAGATCAGGTCATGTTTTGTAGTACTTCGTAGGATAAGGATAAGGACTAAGCAGATAAAGAGAGAGAAAGCACATTTGAGACTGAGGGATCATTAATTTCAAATGAAAGAACCATGAAAATATACATCATGTTCTAGAGACTGGTAAAGTTATGTGTAGTGGGAATGCCAAATACCAAGTAGCAGTTATGAGGACAGGGAAGATACAGGACTGCAGGCTGAGGCCAAGTTAGGGAGAACTTTGTAAGTTTAGCTGCCCAGTTTGAAAGCTGTGGGACACCATTGAATGACTAAGGTGTGGTACTGATAAATACCAGCTTTGTATTTAAGTAATTTTCTCCTAAAAATATTACTATCAAGGATTCATCTTGATAGTTTTATTTTGGGAGATTCAATCTGTCTGTAATAGGAGCTAACTCAATTATGAATGATTCAAAGATAGATTTACTGATAGTGCATTTATTAAATTAATGAATTATTGATGCCTCAGCCGATTAGCCAATTTTCTTACCTAAGAATTTCAGATATTTTCTCTTAAGGAAAATCATGTCTAGAAAGTATATGTTGCTTGTAGCAAGGAGTTAGTACAGTGTCTAGCTAATATTGCTGAGAGAGGGAGACAGAGAAAGAGAGAAAGGAGTTGCTATAATTAGACACCCAGCTCTATATACTACTGAATGTCATTTAAATTATTTTATTGCTGCAAAATTCTTTTCGGTTGAGTAAATGAGTAGGAATTAATCAATGAAAACATGACAGTGATTCTGCAGATTTTGTAATTGATGTAATGTTTTTGTTTATTGGACTAATTGAGCCTGATTGACTTGCAGATTGCAGCAACTCTGACAAAGCACCCATTGCTTGTGACATTTTAAATCTCTTCACTCTCTGCAGTACAGAGCCCCTGACTGAATCACCTGGCTTCAGGGATCTTCAAAGAGATAGCATTAATAGGAGTTGCTTGTGCTGATGTTGAAACCTATGTGCTATTGCATCAAAAAGTTATATATTTATATTAATTTAACAAATTATGTTTGTTTTACAGTCCTGTAGACAATCAGACAGCATAATATATGCTTTAAGTTTATTGCTTTGGAAGAAGATACCAGTATGATTTCTGAAGGATGTGACTATTCAATTTCCATGTAGTCCAGGGTTTCTCAGCTCCAGTCAGCACTATTGATATTTTGGATCTGCTAGTCATTTCTTTTAGGATTATCCCTGCTTGAGAGTCATAGATATGGACATTTAAAAGTTAAACAACAAACAAAAAATTTAGTTCAGCAACCATTCCAATGGGTTAATAGCATTTATTTTGATGCTGATGTAGGTATAATTTTTTATACTTTCTTGAGAGCTCATTGCTAGGGAATCTTTCAAAGAATGAACAAATCTGAAATGTCTGTGAAATTGTCCCAAATATATTTCTGAAAGTTTTGCACTTTAAAAATTAAGAAAGAATCAGAAAAATGAATCATAGAAATGCATATAAAATTCTGTGTTTTTCAATAGTAATAAAAATAGGAGTAAATCTTTAGGAACATTGTCAAAATACAGCCCATTTCAGTTATAGTTTACAATACTAGAACTACTGTTTAGAATTGTATTTTTCTACAAATTATATATTTTTATTTTCTCAAAAATTACTAATGGCATCTGGAAATAGTATTAAGGAGTATAAGTTGCAGGTGTTATGGGACTTTACATAGACCGTGCATACCAATAGGCTAATATTTATTCAAAACTGTTATAACTCAAATTTGTAAACTGAACCACAAAACACTAGGATAAAGGGTGTTTCTGTAAGGATTAAGCAGGAACTGTGTGCTACAATCATTACGTTGTGTATAAGTGTGTAATTCTTCAAGCTATTAATACAGAAGGTCAAACCATGGAAGACCAATACATTTGTGAAAAGAGGAGGATGAAGGTGATGAGTAAATGAATAAATCTAACAAAACAGTTTTTTTTTTTTGGTCTTAGCTCAGTATTAAATTATTTGTAACCACCTTTTTAAAAAAAATAAACAATCACAAAGTGCTGACTGTATGCCAACTATTACGGTGCTAAAATAAGGGACTTTCTTACATGGTTTCATGCCTTCTGTAAAACAACCCTCTAAAAAGCAAATAGTGATAGCTCCATTTTGGAGAGGAGAAAACTGTATATTAAATGTCTATACATTTAGTAGTAGGATCACATTGAAACTTGAGAGTGAACCTTCATGCTGTAATTTCTTTATTTCATATATTCAGCAAGTACCTACAAGGTACTAGGTCAGTTGTTTTCTGGCAAAAAAATTATAAGTACCTGACCTTTTGTAGATAATAACCATCAGATCTCCTTCCTGTTCCATTATTGTTTATACTGTTTCTAAATCAAATTAAAAATGAAATTAATTCATCATACAGCTGATGGATGAGAGAACCTTTCCTATGTAGTTACAATAGCCATATTACACCAAAACCTTTTCTGTAAAAATAAGTATATTGGGCAGGTGGAATTTTTCTTCCCATATGTATTATAAATTTAAGATGCTCTCATTTTTTATGTACAGTTCCTGGAATAGATTTCCTCCTTTCTCTAATTTCACCATTTACATTGTGAAATACTACAGAGACTACAGTAACAGTCTGTATCTATTTCATAGCTTAAGTTATATTTGTTTAACAGTGTCCACCTTTTTCGCATTTAAAATTCTTTAGTACAAGGGACATCTGTACACAATGTAGCTATAGTCTGAATTACAGTAACTTTGTTTGATCTCAGCAAGAGATCACTTGTAAGAAGACAGTATACCCTTTATAACTGCTAGTGTAACACTGCATAGTTTTATTTGTGTAGTATATGTACAGCATAATGGAGGTCAGGAAGGGTAAATTCATTACATGCCTGCTGTCAGGCCAAAACTTCACCCCCATCAGAATTGGGGTGGAAGTTGAAACTTACCTGCCATTTCAGATGATATATTAATCAGATGTGTCTTTTGAATTGTACCACAAAAGGTATAATTGCCCTGTATATTTATGGTTCCATCTGAGTCCTTGGAGGGTAAATTTGATTTGGAGATAAAAGTTACGTATCTTTGAAACATTTTGTTTGGAACAGATTTATAGCCTCAGACTATTCTTATTCCTAATGCTTAGTTAGCGTGTCTTAGTTTCTCATAAAATATTTTAAGCTAGTAACATCAAGCTTTTACAAAAGCCTGTAACGGGGGGAAAAAAGTCAGTCGGACTCAGTGAGAAAGATTGCAAAAGAGTAGAGAATAAATTTGTTATTACTACAGTGAAAAGGAATCTAATTTGTTATTTTTTGACTTGTCCTGCCTTTTGCTGGTATAACCACTTTTGGAATTTTAAGTAAAGATCCAGGGCATTCCATGTTGGGACTTCAGTTACAAAAGTACTAGCAGTTCCATGGAAATGTGCTTTATGTAAAGACCAATCTGTCTTCTATCATACTGAGCTCACTTATAATTGACCTCTTCTGTGAGAAATTCTTCAAATAATTTGTCACTTTACATTGTTAAACTTGGGGTGGTTATTGATGGCTTATTTAGAAAGCACTTAGCTATGCTAGGAATGTGAAATACATGCAGGTCCTTTCCTTAGTGAATTTAACTCTGTAATATATGTATTTAAATCAGTTTTCTTATAAAATATCCCAAAACTATGTATCAATAAACCAGTCTTGAAAGTAAAATGGATGTGTGGCCTAAACTATTTTCTAATAAATTTTGTAAGTTTGTACTCCATTTTATCCTTTTGTTAGCTAAGTAAAGACATATCACATGACAACTATTAACATTTCAGTGAAGAACCAAAATGTTAAAGTATTTCTTACTTCTACATTGGCTCATGATAGGGTAAACAAATTACATATAATATTAATATTGTCTAAAATATTAAAGCCAAAAAAAAAGGGTTTTGAAGTCTTTTCATTTTTCCAGTGTTGACATCTGAAGGTGGACATACGTTTTGACTTTTAAAACAAATATGGTTTGACTTTCTTCACTAATAAAGAGATTACTAAAAAATATACTGAAGATTAAGTTGGTATTTCTAGAGTTTTTTTTTTTTCAAAAACTATGGTTTATGAAATTGGAGTTGAAAAGTTCTCAGTTTTATTTTGTGCCTTTGTAAATTAATATAGCTATGACTTTGGTGTAAATGTACTGACATTATTTTAATTATACAATTCTGTTAAACATCTTTGAAAAGACTGAAGGACTGAAGGTTTATAAATATTTTTCTGGAAATTCAAAAGAGTTTTTTTTTGCTTTCTGAGATTCTATGAGATTAAATCAGAAAGATTTTTATATATACATGTGTGGAGACTCACATACACATTACATATATATGTACATATAACTTTACATATCTAATGTACAATAAATGTATAATATATAACATTACATATGTGTGTGTGTATATATATATATATATATATATACACAAGTAAATACAATACAAATAAAACTTTGGACTCAGATATAAAGGAACTTTTTAAAATCAAGTCAATAAAGAATCTTGTATAAAGACTAATAAGGGAAATGTGCTCCATTTGCCACACCCTGGAAGGAAGACAAAACCCACATTCCGTTAGCCTTCATTTCTTCATTGACAAAATGAAATAGTTGTCTCATGCTATTTCTAAATCCTGTTTCAACATTAAGATTCAGTGATCTATTAATTGCAAAATTAAAATTGAAAAACAGTGAAGTGTAGTGACTGTGATCACAGTGTAGTTTAAAAGCTAACTATACTGTAATCATAGCTAGAGGGTTTGTTGCTATTTGAATAGAGTAAATAGCTTTCTAACCTTGAAATTAATTATCATCTTATTTTGGTGTTAAAAGCAGTCTCTCTCTAATTTTATGACATAACTTTTAGAGTAAATATATATCTTTGAGCACTGTAATTTTTACAGCTTGATTTTTTTTATAGCACTTAATTTTATTCCATTTCGGTCCTCTTTTTAATTTTGCTATGTGAGTCATCTTGCTGAGCTCTGCAGAGTATAATGTAATATCCTCAACACCTAATAAACTGACAGATACATTTTCATTTGAATCTAGATTCTATGGAAAATTGAACTGAATTAGGTGATAATGCCTCACTTACTTTTAAGTGGTCCATGTTGGAAGATTAAAAAGGAATATTTTTATTTCATTGTTATATTTTGGAAATGTAGCAGTATGATGCTTTGGGGGATACATTAAAATGTATGGGAGACTGCAGTTTAAAAAATAGTCATAATGAGGGCAAATATCACAGCCAATTAGGAAAATGAGCAAGCTTTTTGAATGCCGTTATCACCTAGTGTTGCTGTTGTTTATTATTCCTTATGAAAATGAGGAGTATCACATTGCTTACTAATGTCAGTTATTTTGGATGATGAGTAAAGACAGATTTTTCTCTAGATATCACCTCATTTATTTGTCTTTAGTTAACAATAAAGGGATAGTTTGCAGAATACTAGAAATTGATAATGAAATGATATAGTGTTTATAATTCTATAATGGAATTGATGATTTATTATATGTTAATGTAAATTAATTGAAACTATAAATTCCAAAATAAAAATATATTAAACATATGATGTATTTGGTATTTTAAGTGATTTGGTAATTTAGGGAAAGTAGCAGTTCAATGCAAAATTTCTCTACCTTTCTATATTTTAAGTTCTTAATTAAAACTTTCAGGCATATATGTCAGTAGAGTAGATAACTATGATAACACTATAATCTGATATTGACAGTTTTTAATATTGGTTGATCCTACTGTCTATCCTCCCACTTCTTTTTGTTTTGAATGGAAGTAGGCCAAAGTAGGTTTTTTGTGTTGTTTCTTTATTTGTTTGTTAATTGTTTTTGAGACAGAGTCTCACTATGTAGTTCAGGCTGACTTTAGTTTCACTATGTTGCCCAGGCTAGCCTTGAACTCACAGTGATCCTCCTGCCTCAGCCTCCCCAGTACTGAGATTATAGGGGTGCACCCGCAGCTGAAGTATTTTAAAGCAGACTCAACTGGCATATCATTTCTTGTGTAAATGCTATTATATTCATCTTTTATGTATAAGGACTATTTTTAAAATGTCATTTATCTTTTTTTTAGAAACATTTAAACTTAAAAATACCAATTTGAAGAGGAAATAGCCTAGCTATAGCAAGACTACTTATAAATTCAGCTCTTACTTCAGGTTGATCATGTGCAGTATTGTGCTTCTTGCAGTGTATCTGATTTGTAAAAGTCCAAATAAAGATATGATTTTGAGGGGCTTGGAGGCAGAAAGGCCATTTTCATTTTTTTGAAAATGAACACCAGCAATGATGAAAACAAAAGGCTCTGAGACATCTTTAGCTGGAAAATATCAGAACCACTTTCTGTAACCAGTGTTAGCTACCAGCGTCTCCCAGCAACACTGCAAATAGTCGCTCCCAGCTCCATTATAAATGATTAAGTAGTCAGACTACAGTGGCTTAAATCCACAGAGCTGACAAATATGCCCTGGCATTTCCCTTATATGCTGTGACTATGCAAGCCCAAGTGTTAACTTGGAATCGAAGGAAGCTGAGAAGTGGTGGGATGTGATTGCCAGGAAAATGAAATTTGTGTTATTCATCAAATAAAACATAAAATCTGCTGAATAAATGTTCAGTATGGATCTGAATGTGCAAAAATAATTGGAAAAGTAGGGAAGGGCTTCAGGGATGTCTGAACTTTTAACAAGGCAGATAAATTGCCACTCCCATCACCTCCTATGCACAACCTGCAGGTCCTGTGTTTTCCCCTCTCAGAAGAAGACTTGTGAAGGGAGGTAATTGTTTTTTCAATGGACAAATAAAAGTTAATTCATCATGTTATTTCTTGGTACTTTGTTATTCTTTTAATTACGGAGCAAAGAAGATAGCTTCTAAAACCCATATATTATAAGGAATTGAAGTTATTAATCCTCTTTTGAGAACAGATATATTCTGCAGTAAATAATGATGAATTGGTCCAAAAGGATTTTATTTCTTCCTTATGCAAAGCATTAATACTAAAAGGCTCCTCTTGGCAACCTGTTTATAGCTATTCTTATGGTAGAGCGTAGAGAATGGAAGATTACTCCATTGAATCATAAATGTACTGCAATCTGTAGATTGACAGTCAAGATAAACACTGCTGATTACTGTTGAGTTATGCATACAAATATTTACAACATCCCTTGTAATGAACTCATAAAAATAAATAATAATTATAAAAATAGAGATCTAGTGATTAGATTTCCATATATCTCTCCAGTCCTGAAGGGAATGTTTTCCAACTGGTTAATGCTATTGTGTAGCTCAATAATGCATCTTTGAGATGCGATGTTAGGCATATTTATTTGTTTATTTCCCTACAGACTTTGGAAAATTCAGTTTAGATATCAATCTTTTGTTTCCTAGAGAAATTTATACATATTTTTATATCATTTTATGTCTCTGCTCAAGACTCTTACCATCAGGCTTGTCTTCTACAGTATTACTCCAGGTATGGACATACTATACATTTGTAAGTCAGCAGTTCAAAATGTAATGTAAAATTATTTTTCATGGCAAGTTTCTAAGTTTTAAAAGCATTTTTAAATTAATGACTAAAATCTTTAAAATGTAGGGCTCTCCTTGGCTATATTCTGTTAAATTTCTCAGGTAATTGTGTTAGCCTCATATATCTTAGAAAGTTTTATGTCATCTTAATTTAAATTGAACCATACTTTATTGTTTTAATCTTTTGTCTAATACAGTGATATGGTTGAGTTGAACTCTTAACTAAGAAATTCTTTGAAAGTGTTTGAAATTGTTATGTGTGTTTCATACCTGAAATATGAAACTGTTTTAGAAGCAAAATGAAACATTTATGATGGATGAAACTTGCTGACTAATAGTTGTCGGAAAGATTCCATTTGATAGATTTTTGCGTAGATGATTATATATTTCTAGCTAAGAGGGGAGCCAAAACCTAAGGAATATAAAGGAACATTCTATGGGCTGTTGGTGTTTTCAGAAATACAAGCTGCTATAAAGAATGCAGAGACATTTTCATGTCGTTTGCCCCACAGCCGTATCCTAACACATGACCTGAGGGCTGCTGTGATGTGTCTTAGGGGAACTGTGGTTTTGCTGTTTTACCTGGAGATCTGTTTCTGATTATTCCTGATTTCTACTCTTTCTCATCTTTTCTCACTTCTTTTTATCTTTCTTCAAACTCTTTCTTCTCCTGGGTTTCTCAGATGATTCAGAGTAGGATTAGTGGTTGGTAATTCACATGCCAACTTCCTGTAAGTTTCAAGTGAAACACAAAATCCATGGCAGTGAGGATAGCTTAGCAATAACAGTAAGGCTATTCCAAGGAATTTACATATTTTCATTGTGAATGAAAGCTGTTAGCGCTGTAGTTGTTCTTTTTCAGAGGTTCTTCGTTTTTTGAGAAGATGATATCTTACTATAATAAAATTATGCTCAGATATAATGCTTTTTCCATTCCAACGATCTTGTCCTCAGGCTTATGAAGGACTGAATCTCGGTGGATTTAAAACTACGTGTTACTCTTCTATGTTATGTACAGAAACTTAAACCTTACAATTTGTAACAGTGATGGCGAACCTTTTAGAGTTTCCAGTTTGCTGCACCACATGTTCCATAGGTTCGCCAGCACTGGCGTAGAAGAATCAGTGTATCAAGGACCTGTAGAGGAGTTAGAGAGTCCATTTAAGTTTAAACCCTGACACCTCCAACTAATTAGCCGTAGACATAGGCATATTAACCTATTCATTTACCATCTCGTTATCTGTTATATGGGGATGATAATAGAACCTACTGAATACAATTGTAAAGTCTCAAACTAATATATATGATTTTAATTATTTTGTTTTGTGATAGCAAACTGAATGTACATTTTACTACTGTGAAATAAGGTAATATAAAGTAAACATGTTTTTAGTTTGATGACATTCTGAATTCATTTTAATGTCTATTATATTCCTGCCTGATATTTGTATGGAAGCTAGACAGCTTTTTGCAAAAATATTTTCAAATGTGCTTAAAAGTAATATTACTACTTTTTCCAGTGAGAACTTTTTAATATCAAGAAATCATAGGCAAAATACTATATTATATCATTGTTAGGAATTTACAAAAATGTATGTGCAAAGTGGCCTGAATATCTTGTCAAATACATTTTGATTTATAAAATGTATACCCTGCATGTTTAACATATATTGAATAACTTAAAAATATTGTTGCAAACAATGACATTTAAGTATAAAAAAATTGCTATATATAGTCACTTACTAGTAATATTTCTGATTACTAACCTTAGGTTTTTCTGTCAAAGCACATGACACATAGAATCTAGACTTAAATAGAAGCTACAATACATTTACTTCGGCTAACTGTTAGTGGTTGTATCTGAAAAACTGCATATTAATACTGGGTAACTAGGGTATTTTGCCCTGCAGTAGAAATCCCCTCAGCATGCATAGAAATTTTTTCCTCAATGTTCAAATATTGAAACAATTTTAGCTTTTCTTTTGATCTGTTCTGATTTTAGTATATATTTTTGTCAAGATGTAGTTTTTTTCCTGGAACCTTTTCAGATTGCTTTGAATTGTCTTCATTAAATTTATCGGAACACAGATTTTCTAAATGACATTCACATTGAATAATTGCTGCAAATAAGTATTTAAGAGCTAGGAGTATGGTCGGAAGGATTTTCAAATTATTGATTATTAGGAATGAGCCTCTACAAAGGTACTACCAAGAGGTTTTGTGGTTTTGTCTCATCTTTTTTGTCCTTAGTGACCTAATTAACTATTTCCAGAGTATTATGAGCTTGAATAAGATCTCAAATACTTTAATACATTACATTAAGTCCTTCATGTGAGAGTTACATTTTTACATGATACCAGCTTTTAACACATCTGTGCTGGGTTTATTTTTTTAATGGTTCTCTTTATGCACATGAAATGTGTATTCCACTTACTTATTTTGGTGAGATTGAGTTACTTTCGTTTTCCCTTTGTATATTGATATGTTTTGTATTTGCCACTATACAGGTAGACTCTATGAATAATCAAAATATTCACAAGCGAATTTCAAATTATTTTGTATTCTTGTGTATTTTTAAAGCAAGTTCTTACATGTTAGTATTTGAGAAATATGTAGTGAATGAAATTAGATGTGGGGGTGGCACTAGAACTAGAATGCCTTTGTCTCAGAAAATTCTCCCTTGTTTTTAGATAAATCATAATTGCAAAAGAACCCTTATCTTTCTCCACACTAGTATTTTATAATAAATATTTTCATTATAAGTTATTCATGGCCATTACATTTATATAAAAGACAGCTGTAAACTCACAACTACAGTCAAAGTTATTTGTAAGAAAGTTTTAATTGGAAAATGAGCACATCTGGATTTTGGGAAATGTTTGCTAATATGGTCATATGTGAAAGTAGCAGAAATTTATGGGCTTCTTTGCTAGAACTATATTTACAAACCTCAGGCACGAACAGAAAGATCCCAGAGTATACCAAACTGTTACTTGTCTTTATTTGCTAAAAGGTAAAAGTAAAAACAAACTTCACCCATAATTGCACACTACTGTGTTAAGGAAATTTCTATTTCTATTTTAAATTTTAATGTAATAAGTATGAATATGTTTTTATTACTTAAAAATATTATAGTATATGAAAATAAGTAAATGTATCCTATGTTGTTTGCTAGAATATAATTTATTAGAAAACTCATTTTGGTGATAATCTAGTATATTTTTTATGAAAAAGTTTAAAAAATGTATAACAAAATAAGAGAATAACAATAGTTAATACACTATGTAGCATTATGTGCAAAGGAGTTACATGTAAGGCATAAGTCAAAAACATTCTTACAAAAAAGAAACAGATAACGTAAAAGTTTATTTTCAGTGAACTAAGATAAACTAGTAGTATAAATAAAACAAATGAGCATATTTATTAAAATACTTTTGGAACAAAGGAAAATATAATTTGGTGAAGTATATGAACTCACTACTTCCTATTTATTTCTCTCCTCTTTTGCTCTTTCTCTCTCTCTCTGTGTATTGTGTTTCTTACCCTAGAAAGCAGTGTTATGTTCTAGTACATTCTATAGCCAGGAAACTTTATTTTACTTCTCTTTATTGATTATTTCTTTGAGAATTAATCATAACTTAGTGTGCAAGTAATTTTTCTTTCTATTCATATTTGTTAATTTCTACATCTGTTTTTATGAAAGGTTTGTTTTTGTCTCTCTGATTAAAAGATTATTAATGTAGTTTAGATTGTAACTTAGTAGAATATGAAAAGGCTAATATTTGTATTTCTCTGAACATGACCAATCAAAAAATGTGAAACATTTACTTTTTCGATGTCAAACAATTATTTGATTGACTTACTCAGTTTTCAACCCTTCTTTTGAAACAGCTTTTATTTGTAAGTATTTGGTGTACTCGACAATTGATTTAGAAAGAATCTTAAGTGTAACTAAGTAGTCATAACAGACTCCTTAATAACCTCAAAGAAGGTATATTTAGACTTGTTTAGTAAGCAGAGGTGGTAATGTTTAACCAAGTAAGCAAACATAAGTATGAAATAGTATGCCTTTAAACCCACTTGGCAGTAAGAGAGAGCCACATGGAAAACTAGCTGACTACTCTGACCCTACTTGTCTTATATAAACTAAATGCCTTTCAGACAGTACTTTAAGGAACATAGCTAAAAATCATAATATAAAACATCATAATAGAAAATCATTAATGCCAGAGTATATTATGAATCTGTGATAGAATCCTTGTCCCTAGTTTATGTTAGGTCACATAACATTGTTTTTTTTTAAAAGAGACAAAAGCTGAAGATACCACATATGATGTTAGCAAGAGAAGTGCAGAGAAAAAGGAAGTAGAACTTCCCTGCTCCTTCCCTATAGCTTCAATTGAAGTGTAAAACTGAAAAATCAACTTCGAAAATCTAAAATAAAATAGAAGAATATGCTTTTCTAAATATGCTTAATTTTTACACTTCCTTTGTTTGTAAATGCTGCTGCATATTTATTCCATTCTATACAGTTGCATGAAGCACATTTATCTGTAATACTTTCGCAATTTGAAAGTGTTTGTCTTGAGTGGCAGAAAAAAAAAAGTGAAGTTGGATAAATTTGCTCCTGCTCAATTATCTCATACTGTATTGGTTGTGTTAACAAGGGATGTCCTTTGTTTACTTTTCTCATTGTTCATATCCAGATTTGTTATTCTAACATTTGATCCAAATCTATCTTATTTTTGCCTTTGCACTCCTAGATAATGTTTCTTTAGCTTCTGTACCACTCTGCACTTGTTAGAATGTTTCCACATTTACCAGTCATATCCCTTTTGAGAACTGGTTCTCAAATTGGAGATAGTAAGACGTTACTTACAGCCTCACACCTAGGACAAGGGAAGAGGTTCTGATACCATCTCTCCACTCAAGGAGTCATTATGACAAAGGGTTCCTGGAGAGTAGTAGCAGGGTTTCGTTGTGACACAGATTTCTACCATGTTTTCTCTAAAATTTCCTATACCCTCTGAAAGCCTATCATGCTCACAGGACATGGCTTTGTACCAATGGCCTTGCTCATGTATGCTCAGTTGAGCTCTTTTTTCTTTAGTCTTTAACAACTATTTCAACTGGGCTTGGTGGTGCACTCCTGTAATCTCAGCACTCGGGAGGTTGAGGAGGGGGGTCACTGTGACTTCAAGACCAGTCTGGGCTGTAAAATGAGTTCAAGGCCAGCCTGAACTCCATAGTGAGACCCTGTCTAAAATAAATAAATAAATAAATATTTAATAGATGAGTTTGGAATTTCACCTTAAACCCGGCATTCTCACAAATACTACCCAACCCCTGAGAAGCTGAGGAGTTCACAGTTGGCTGTCAAGGGTATTCAGAGGCCCTACAATTATATATATATATATTTCCACACATTTTCTGGAAAGTGAGTCCATTCTATTCAGAGGTACCTGTCCCATGACTGTCTTTAGCTGAGGTGCTCTTGGTGTATGGAATAGTGACAGTTATCGTGAAAATAACAAGATGTAGAGAACTTTGGTTTTAGAGAATTAGTGATTCACAAATAGAGAATATATGACATTACATGAGATGAGTTGGTCCAGAGGGTCCATTGTAACAGGATCAACAAAGGATTGTTATCCCTGTGGAATAGTTGTGATGGAACTAACTCCCAGGTGACAGCTTCTGAGTTGTTTTCTTGGGAGTCCTCTGGGCAGCTGTGCATTGTATTGAAGCCGAGGGGAGACATGAATGCTTTTCAGGACACAGACATGTTTCAAGGGTTTAGTTTTGTTTATTTTTTTTAACCTTGAAAATTATCTGTGAAAAATAACATCTAACAAAAATTATAAATTCAGTGAATCTTCCCTTAATTTGAAACTAAAGAATTTGTGATTTCCTCTTCACTCACTTCAAATTACTTTTCTATATAAACCTATACTATTAAAGGGAATACTATTAAATTTATGGCTTATTAGATTTACTATTTCTTTAATTTAAGCTTTAATCTGATTTTGTACCCTGGATTACTTCTTTAGATAAAATGGCAAATATTTTTGTATTATTTTACAAAATACTGTGTAAACATCAAATAATGCTTATGTATATTATTATGGTCCCTGTAACCATATGCTTAATGTACAACAGAAGTTCCTAATATTTAAGAAATGTGCTTTGGGAGGAATGATAGATGGAAGTGGAATACTGCAAATTCTATAGAGGAAATGTTCCTTAGTAGAGTATCTACCTGTATTCATGCCTTTGATTTCTATACCAGTGTATTGAAACCTTTTCAGATGTTGTTTGTATATAAAATAACCCTTATTCACTAAGGACCTAACTCTTGGGTTAAAGCCTAGCTAGTCAGTTACATTGAAAGTGAAATATATGTAATTTGAAGAGTCCAAACAATTCAAATTGATTTTTTAAAAACATGATTCTCTGTTGTCAACTTAAAAAATCAGAAAATGTCCTCTGTGACTTTAATGATAACACTGTGGGGTACCCATCTTAGAAAGAGAAACTAAATAGCAGAGAGTTTGTAGTCAGATTGCGACCTGTTTGGCAGCCTGACGCAGTGCCACTCAGTAACCAGATCACTCGGGCCCTGGACCAGGTCATTTTCAACACTGACTGACAGGTATCAGTTTTTCTCATATTTGTTTTTCCAATTTTTGATTTTGAAACTTTGAAATCTAAATTTTAAGAGGATTATTCTAGTAATAAAACAGACACATTCGTTTGTGTTGCTTTGGAAATGTCTAATGTTAAAATCTATGTTGAGAGTTTGAAATTCCAAATGTTACACAGTTGGACAAGCTGTGGTCCTGAGTTGGTTGGTCAGAGTTGTTTATCTGAATATTGCTTGCAGAGTAGATTCATTATTGAGCATGTTTTTTTTTGGTACCGGGGATTGAACTCATGATCGCCAGGCAGGCGCGTATGCCACTGAGCTATATACCCAGCAGTGAGCATGTTCTTATATAGATAATTTATTCAGATAATTATTGTTTACTCTTTAATCCTGAGAAAAAAATCAAATGACTAGTTAGTTTTTATAATTACTTGCACTTTTTATATAGTGCAAGATAAATTTTACCTCTGTAGAGGTCTCAGAGATTCTATTTGGTAAAAAACTTAGTTTTGAGATGTGGTTTACATGTTTCCTACAATTTGAAAGGCCAAATATATTTTAAGTTAATTTGTGAGATAATTTTTGAGATACGAATTTTTTTTTCTTAAAATATGGTTCTCTTCTATTTAGGCCTTTCCTAGATTAACTCTTTCCAGAGCCAGTGTTGCCTGAAATAAATGAGATGCCCCTTTCTTTGATCCTCTTTGAGAGTGGAGAAAAGGCCCACTAGGAATAGAAGAAAAGGGAATAGTCCTCTCATATACTTTGTAATGTCTTAGTTTTTTAATTTTTAAAAAATCACTTTTTTTTTTTTTTTTTTGGTAGCACCGGAGTTCGAACTCATGACCTCATGCTTGCCAGGCAGGTGCTTAAACCGCTGAGCAAAATCTCCGGCCCTTATCTTTTTGAGACAGGATCTCGCTATGCCATTCAGGCTGGCCTTGAGCTCACTTTGTTGCCCAGGCTGGTCTTGAACTCACAACAATCCTCCTGTCTCAGCCTCCCGAGTGCTGGGATTACAGGCGTGTGCCACTAGGCCCGGCAAAACTGATTTTGTTCTTTTTTTTTCTTTTTTTTCCACCCTCTTTCATAGCAACTATTTTTAAACATGTTGTGTTAATCTTCGTGAATTTCAAGTATCAAATCATACTGTCTCTAGATAATTAATAATGCACAATACTAATATAGTAATTGAAATAGTCTATTTAATACCTTTTCCACATGATGGGTAATTCTACTCTCAATTGATAAAAAAAAGAAGTTTTTAAAAAAAGTTTTGTTTATGAGGCACAAATTAATGCTTTGGTCTGTGAGTCCTACATGAATAAGTAAATCAGTTTAGTTAATTTATCCATCCCCTCAAATGCTTTACATGTTTTGTGATGAGAACATCCGAAATATACACTCTTCAAAATTTTGAGATATATTATACTCCATTAACTATATTCACCACACAGTGTACCAAATCTCAAAAAAAAAATTTCATTCCTCTGGGTCATAGGATTACTTTATTTTATATATAATGAATCAAGTCACATCATAATTACATTGATCCTTTCAAAAAACAGATTAAATGTTTCATTTACTTTTTAGAGTGATCCTAAAATGAATATCATTTGAGAACTACGTGATAGAATTTCTCCAAAACATTAATGTTTATCTTCGGGTCACCACCCAAAGACTAATAGCCCTATGTCTACAATTCTTGTCATGGACTGTGTCAGTTCCACAGTCATAAATGTGATTTAGTAGTTCACTACTTTATATCCTGTGGCTGGTAATGGTCATCTGGCTAACACCCATCACATATTAATCCCTCGAGTCAACAGTCAGGAACATTCAGTGATATACTTGAAATATTTTTTAACATGTGGTATTTAGAATGTTTAGAATGTTAAAGGAGTCTTTGTAATGATCTTCCCCTTGGGTAGTTAGGAAGATATTTTTAAAGTTATTTTTCAAAGAACATAGTGTTTGAAGACTTGGAGAACATATAAATCTAGTAGAGTACTTTATAAAAAGAGTTCAATTCTAGGGAAGAAAGTTATCGCATATACCAAAGTGTTATATTAGTAAAATATTTTATGAAGAATTCCAGAAAACAGAGTACATTTTTCATTTTTGGTTCAGGAAAGGGACTTTCTTTTTAATGAATAGAAATGTGTTTCATGCTTCCTTCGGAAGCTACACCTTTCTATATAATTGTGTTTTTCACATTGTATGTTCACATGTAAATGACTAAAAAGATCACATAACCTGTTCATATTTTTCATGGAATGTATTAGAGCCTGTTTCTATGGCAACAACTTTTAATTGGCAAATCCCATTGTGTCAGTACTCTCAAGCCTGTTATTCTTGGGTATACTGAATTGTTAGAAGTGTTTCGCGTAGGAAAAGTTAAAATTGGCATTGTTGTTTGGCATAGATGATGTACTGGCCAAGAGTTTATTTCATTCAATAATTTAGCTATAGTTTGTTCATGTAATGAGTTATTGAAGAGATAATGCATTGATCCCAGTACCCTATAGGGTATCAGGCACCTGCTGAGGAGGGGTGCTGACTCCTATGGCTTGTGAACTGATACTAGCATCTTGTTTTATTTTGTACAAAGTAAAGTAGGCAGCTTCCTTACTTGCAGAAAAAAAGTTGAAAAAAAATTAAAATAATTTTCGGTAACATTTCAGATAGATCTTAAAAACAGTTTATCTGTGGATTTTAGTTCTTTATAGTTCTGATTTTAACAATACAGAGTAGATTGATTTATTAGAAACAAACTTAGTTTGCAGATTTCTTCTCATAAATTTTATCTATTGAATCAATGTGGTACAGAATGTTGAAGCAGGTATTTGGTAAGTTGGATTCGGCTACTGCAGTGTTACAAAAATAGATTAAGTAAACAGACACAGCAGGCCAATGCAGCTTAGATTTTGAATCCTTCTGAGACTCAGTATAACCTTAATAGAATGTAGTTCTAGAGAGAAAGAAATATGAATCCCTGAGGTGATTTTAATATTATATAATGAAGGAAAAAGTATCTTATAGCAAAGAATCAGGTATTGTGTCTTCTGTAATTATTTCAGAGAGCTTTATCTGAAAGCTTCAGTTTTTAAGCTATTCTGGTCTGCTGCGTGTGTTTTTTTTTTTTTTTTTTTTTTTGCATTTGCTATTTTTATACCACTGCAGTAGCATAACCCTGCACCAAGTATAAGACAGCATTGCAGTTGGTGTCAAATGTAAAAGTGTTATTAAGCGAAAGCTAACAAAGCACATCCTTGGAAAGAGGGTATTTGTCTGCAATTGAAAACTTGCAATGTTAAAATTAAATTTGTCTTCTAAAAATTAAAATGTGAAAGGAGTAAATGAAACTGTATGTACATTCCCTCCTCAAGAGTCATGACTTAATTAGTTGAGAACCAACATAAACAGTCACTAAACAGTCACTTGTTTTAATTATTCTTCATTGTTGCAGATGTTCTGTAAAAGTGTTTGTTCCTCATATGTCATCTTTGTTTCTTAAAGTTATTCTCACTGCATTTTTGAATTTTATTCCTTTCATCAGAATTCAAGCTAGTTTTTACGGTTGGGCAGTTCACCCTTATCTAAAGTTTTACAATACTTTTCTATTCCATGTTAATAAAGGAATTATGACTATATAATTATAGACATATAATTATATAGATATATATCTATCTGTCCACACAATTTGTTGGTAAACTTGGTTATATCCATTTATTTTCAGTTGTCTGAAAAAGACTGAAGAGAGTATTATCGATTTAGATGAAGAATGTTAAATCAAGTTGGTGGTAGTGACTTATGCCTGTAATCTTAGCACTCTGAAAAGTTGAGACTGGAGGATTGCAAGTTGGAGCTCAGCCTGGACAATTTAGTAACTTAGACCCTGTTTCAAAATAAAAATTAAAACAAAATGAAAAAAGAAAAAAAAAGAGAACTGGGTATATAGTTCAGTACAAAGGGACTGAGTTCCATACCCAGTGCTGCAAAAATAAAACAGAACAACAAAAAAAAGTAATAAATCAGCCTCCAGAGGTTAATACATAAATGAGTGAGAAAAGTAAAAAGCAAAAATAGAGATGAGGTGCCTTCCAGAAATTTGTGTGGTCACTCATTCTTGGAGTCACTAGCCTCAGATGTGGTTCTATGGACAATAGGATTTCGTTAGATTCTATATTCTTGTAGTTTAGATTTCTGGTTTTGAGTATTCAAGAACAGCCTTAAAGAATCGTAACATGTGACTGATGGTGTTGGCACCCCAAGTTGGTCTGATTATGTGACTGGAGAGGGCACATAGTTGGCTCTCAAACTCTATGTCTTCATTGACTGTTCACATAAACAGTAACTGTGATGAAGTTAAGTACTTGTGCATTTGGGAATTCACAAAAGTGGGGAGAGGGCACAGCATTAAAATACCATGTCCCTTTTCATATCAGGGCTATATAAACAGGACTTGAAAATGAATGTAACAAAGGTCTGTAGTTCTATATATCTTTAGCTTTTATAATCCTAAGCAGTTCTAGTCTTATAGTTGAGTGAAACAATATACCTTCTCCCGCCCACCCCCCAAATTGAATTCCTATGCTAAGAGCAGCTATGTTGGTCTGGGGGAATTTCAGATTCCAAGTTCTTCTGGTTACTTGTGATCCAGGTTTCTGACTGAGGATATGTTACGCGATATGATACGAGAAGCAAGTAGAAGGGGACACAGAGTTTCTAACAAGTGACCAGTGATTCTGGTTTAGAGATCTAGTATGCTAAAGTTGGAAATCTGGTGTTGTTTTCACAGGTATTCTGTAAGTATCCACAGAGAATATCAGGTAGTCCATATGTACATTATTTCTGCATGTGTATAGGTAAATGAATTGACTAAAATAAAGAAGTATCTTTATTACATATCGTGAGTCATACTCTAAAATAATACCAGACATGAAAGGTAAGTTGGTGATGGAATAGTTTTGCATTAGAAAATATGAATGTGGATATTGTTAATAAAAGCTCATAACACTTTTCTGTTTTAGAGCCTGACTTATTTTTAATCTTGCCTAAGTTCACATGAAATATTTCATAGATCTTTAATGAGATTCAATCTCCATACATACCCTTTTATGTATGTGTATATTGATCTCTGTGTAACACACAGACACACATACATATGCTTACATATACATAGGCATACACCCACACACAAATGGATATAAGTGAGTGGTAACCTCTACTGTTTTAAGTTGAGATCAGACTTCTGCAAATAAGATGCTGTGCCTTTTCCTGTAAAAGGGAAGCATGGGCAAAGACCAATATCACCATTATTAGTTTGGGATAATTGATGGAGGGACAATATCAATAGGCTTGGGCAAGGGTGCCTTTGTTTAAAAAAATCTGCAGAATAGCAGAGCAGAAGCCAGTTCTTTGTGGAAAGGCCCAGCTTAACCAAAACAATGCACTAAGGCCTTTGAAATGCATGAATGTGGCAGGGAGACTGGAAAAATTTTCATCTGACAAGCCCAGAGAAACTTATAATGCACAACAGCTATACTCTACTCTAGTTGCTACATATTGTACCAAGGCTTTATCCGGATTTTCATTTAAGTCTCTTATATCCTCTTACCATATAGAGTATAGCCATTCCCATTTTATTGATGAATAAACTGAGGCACAGAGGATTAGCTCATATCCATAAGGCTACCAGGTTGGAAAATGCCAGGATTGAGATTTGAATCTAAATGAATCTTTTGCTTGTAGAATGTAGGTATTGAGATTTGACTCTTTAATCAGTTTCAAGGAAACACTCTAAAATAATATCACAGGTAGGGTGCTCTTTCATGGAGAAATTAAAACCTTACAAGAATAATGATGGTCTCAAGTTTGAAATATGAAGTCATTAATGAAACACATGTTAATGTAACTGTTTAAGCTTATGTTCATTCTTTTGACACAGCCATTCAAATTCTTGATCTTATTTCCTATGTTTCCATTTCTTATTTCACCTCATACCTATATATATATATTTTTTCTTTTGACTTTGTTATTTACCTTTGAGCACTTGGTTCATACAGCTTTCTTGAAAATAACATGGGAGCAGTATCATTTCTTTCAGAGAAGACTTAGAGAAAGGCTATGTCGAAGGACTTAATTCTCTATGCTCCCTTATTTTCTGCATTTACCTCCTACCTGACATGGTTTTGGTTTTGAAGTAGCGTACTAAACACATGTTGGCCAGTATTGTAATGGTATTTCCTGTAGAGAACACCTTTGCACAATTCAGGATAAAAACAGCATACATAAGAGGTGAAAAAGCAAATTTGACCAGCAAAGTGCTGACATCCTAATTGGAAGCAATGAGAAGTAGGATACAATTGCCTAGGGCATACTGAATCTGTTTGTCTCCTCTTCCCACCCCCATTTCACAGGCTAACAGGGAAGCACATTTTGAGAATTCTGATGAATGCATTTCCAATTCTGTGTTGGTGGGAAGGGCTGAGTTTGCAGGGAATTGGTAATAAAGTGTTAGCATTCTCTTTGCTTCTGTCATCTCAACGAATTGCTAACTTTTAAGTCCTTTTATTTAACATGAATTACAAATACATGAAAACACTTAAGCTCTGTAATATTAAAAAACACTTAAGCTCTGTAATATTGAGTTTGAAAATATGTGTTTTTATTAAGGAAAGACAGTTGAGATTTATAAATAGCAAGTAGTAGTAGAAGACTTCTTTTGTCTTTACATAGTGCAGTATAAACAAATCTTAGGTAGAGGTACCTGAAAGTGAGCTTTATTATTTTTTTTAAAATTCCTCTATTTAGGCAGTATTATGACTATTGATACATATTTTGCATTTTGTTATATAGCACTTTCATTAAAAATTTCAGAACCTTTTTCAGAGATAAAATGATATGTTACCCACTGGAGTGTTGTTATTGGGTGTTATTCTATAAATCCAGTCTTTTGTGCATATTTACATTCCATGTAAATTACATTTCAGGACAAAAAGTAAGTGGGATACTTTTGAAAATCAGCATGCAGTCCTTAATCTGCTTCTTTGAATGAACAACTGCCCTAGAATTTCTGCTTTTGTCAAACTAACAATAAGTACAAAACTTTCAAAGTGTTAATGATTAATTTTTGAATGATAAGTGTCTGCTATAACATTTCTTCTTAACCCTTTTGCATTTTTTTTCCTCCTTGGAAAAATTATGTAATACCCTTAATCAGATGTGCTATAATCTCTGGGTGAAAAAGGTACACAAGAAGGAACATATATTACAAAAGCAACTTTCCAGAATATTTCTGTGTTCTGCCAGTACCATCACTTTCTTCTGAAAGGCAGCCACTCCCAACATTTTTGCAGACATGTTAGGGAGAGTTCATACTAAGATGGAAACATATTCCTGAGAATTCATTTGAATAGAAAATTTCAGAGGCCACTTTTTCTGTTTTTAACAGGAAGAATGCTTGTGCAGATGGCCTGTTGACTTATCCAGCATTTTATGAAGTATGCAGTTTGCTGCTCAGACCCTAAGCTTTTCGATTGGCGCTGTCTTACTGTTTCAAGGAACCTACTAAAAGCTGCCCATAATATGTTGTCTAGAAGCCGTAGAAAGATAACAGAACTCCCTCTCTGCTCTGTCTCCCTGACTTATGTATTTCTACCCAAAGTCCTTTCTCCATGGGTACTTGTTTTACATGTAGCCCTGAGCTGCTGGAAAATAGACATTGCACTCCCAATAAAGTGGACATAGAAGGGGTCCATAGTGCAGGCTGGAATTAAAATTACCTTGCAACTAGAATCTATCTGAAAGAATTTTTGATATGCAAACCTGATCCCAAGTTTCAGAATACGTCTAGTGGATCTGATGATTCCAGGCCTTTTCACTTGTTGAGATTTGAACCTACCACAAAATGGCAGCAGAGAGGTAAAAGTCTCCAAGACCATACCGAATCACTGGTGAGAATGAGTAATAGGGTGGAGTATGAATGATCTCAAATCTGAGAGAATAACCTCATGAAGTCACCCTCTGGAATCTTCTGTGTCTAACTCACTTTACCATTTGGAATTGCATTTTGTACTTTTTTTTTTCTCAACTACTCATCATAATGATAAACTGTCATATGTTATATCATCAAAACAATAAGATAGTCTACACTGTATACTTATTAATGTATGATATTAAAACAATGGAATATTAACAGATTTGTGGATATGTGTTCCCTTTGCCTATGTATGAGCAGTGGTTGGTACAGTGTGTTTGAATATTATGTAGTTCCCTAGTTCTTCAGAGAAATTTTCTCAAGTCATTTCATTCTCCAGAGTCCTCATAGACATTATCACTTTCTGTAAGAGGTATGAAATTATTTTAAATATTCATTTTCTGAGAGGCCTACTGAAAAATAGCATCTGGTTTATGGAGCTTTCCCAGCAGTTATTGAGAGTAACAAGTTTAGTATGAATTTATTTTTATCACTTACAATCAGTTTATCCTACATGATTTTCTGAGCTGAACCTACCATTTTTGTAACTAAGATTATCAGTTAGATTTTCCTCATAGTTTCATCCAAAATGAGAACCACTGAGACCTGTTACTATCTCTATAGTAGTAACACTGATTGTTTGGAGGCATAATTGAGTTTTTGCTAATGGTAGGAAAGACAACTTTGTTTACAGTTTGCACAAAAAGTCTTAGGTAACTAATGGAAATCTGTAATTTAAATGTGTACTATTTTGACAGTCCATAAGAAGTCTGACTGTATTTCTGTACAATGAGAAGAGTCTTGTATAGATTGTTTCCTAATTGCTGCATTTTTAAACACCACATCAACTTGATATTGTTTTAATTCTGAATATAGCCTGCCAGATTTCTTTATATAGTACATGTAAAGCAAGCAGATGTCTCACTTTTAATTGTCCTGTGACCTTGTACAAATTACTTAATTTTTCAGAGTGCTTGTCAGCAAAGTGGGAGGCAACAATACTCACATTATAGAATACAGGGAGGATTATGGTGAGATTTATTTATTTCTTCAAGGCCCCTTCCTTCATGTATCTTACCTCTTTAGTGAAGGAATCTGTCAGTAAGTAAACTCATAAATAGGCACAGTAATTGCAGGTATGACAAATGCTAGAGAAAGAAAGTTAAACAGCAGTGAGTATCAGATGGAACCTGACTCTGGGAGGACTTTAGATAAGTGGATTATGTCCTTTGATCTTTTGAAAGAACATATATAATAAATGATACTGTTATCCCCCCCCCCACTATACCTAACTTTGTTATCTTGTATTTTAATTGTTATGTTCATCATATGTAAAATGCAGATTTTTTTCTGGTACTAAAGATCTAAAGATGGAAGAGATTGACAGGGCATTTGCACAAGTATCTCCAACTCTTTTATTTTTATTTTTCATTATTTTGAGACAGGATTTCACTGAGTTGCTAAATTGCCTGGCCTGGGCTCAAACTTGCTATATTCCTGCCTTAGCTCTCTATGAGAAATGTGTATTTTCAGGAATTTAAGATTTTATAGTAGACATGTTTTTCCTTGAAGGTCAGCAGAATCATGGGGTACATTTTCATTTCTTCATAGGGTAATATAAATTATTTTAAAATTGTTTTATTCAGATACAGGCTAGCTGTTGTACTGTTTATCAAATGATAGTACTGATTATCATTTAAGGGTATTTTTTGGTCTCCTGCATTTTGGTACATAATCCATTCCATAGTGGGCATCTGTGTACCAGCTTACCCTGTTAACCTACCTGTGTAGTTTGGACAACTGTTTTGCCTAGGATTCTTAGGTTATAAATAACTAAATTGTCAGTACTCTTGAATTTCCTTAATGTGTTCAATCTTCTATATCCTTTGGCCATTTCCGCTTTCTCGTATTCCTGAAATTCAAGTAGACCTCAGCAGTGCCACTCAATGAGTGGATTATCTTTGCTTAATATTGTAGGTTGTATAACCTGGCTTTTAAGATACTTCCTTTTAACTCTCACCTTAACTCTCTGAATTTAACTCTCTTGAACAAAGTCTTTACCCCAAAATATCTGCTTGCCACTGTCTTTTGACTAGCCTGAATGTTTCAAACCTGTATTATGATTTTATTTACTGCCACTTTAACTGTGAGGACCTCCTGGCTTTTTAGATTCCCAAGAAGCCAGTTGTGTTATAGAGTGCGTAATCCTCAGGTAGAGTAACTAACCTGAATTTGAATATTAAACTTTGATGTATTAACTACTCTTTGATCTTGGGCAAGTGATTTCACCTCTCTGAAACTGTTACTCTATGCAATTTCCGTGTTGCATAAAGTAGTTAATACTAGCTAGGTACTTGGCATAATTAATAGAATGTGTTTATGAAAGTGCTTCATTTGTAGTCTGTTTTCCCGCTGCACTTTTCTCACCTTAGTGTTGCAAAACATTTTGTATTATTATTTCTTTTCTGACATATATACTATGTTAATCTTTATAACCACCTTTTCATCTGTAGTTTGTTTGTTTTGGTAAGTTATTAGATAAGAGAGAGGTAGATATTAATATTCTCAGAAAATTTAAGTACTACCTATTTTGATGAGCCATCTGTGCCTTTCAGTGAGCAAAATGTTTAGTTTATGATAAATGAGGTCTAAGAAATGAGGTGAATCAATAGATATTTTTAGATAGAAAACCCACAGAAATATATTAAAGAGAAAACACATTGGGGATGCAAAGTGTTTTTAAATATATTAATGGACACTATAAGTCAAATGTATGCACACAATACATACCGGGGCAATGCCCCTTTCAGTAGGATATTATATACTGCTAAAATGCATGATCTAATCTGAAAGTTTCTTCAACTTTAAAAAAAAAATCTTGACAATAAGAACATTGTCATTCCGTTCTAAGATCTTTTCCATCTCAAATGATAGAGCTGTTGATGATTTGTAAATTTTACTTCAATCAATTTAGAGTGTTTTTGGTCCTTTCATGGTAATTTTGTTTAATCTTTCTCTAAAACATTCCCATAAACTAATATATTATGAATCTTTTCTTGCTGTATTATGTGAGCTCCAGGACTTTCACCAATTTACACACATGGAAAGGAGCCTACACACTTTCTTAACACACCTCCACATCATAAACTAATTTAACTTAGCAAAGTCCTGGCAGTTTATAGTGTGAAATACTGATTTTAGGTGAAATTCTTCATTTCCATAATCAATCCATTTGATTATCAACAGTTTTTTAGATTTACAGATATTAATATAAAAACAAATTCACTTACTAAATGAGCCTTTAGAGACCTCAACTTAATTTTAAAAAGTCAAAACCAAAAACAGTTGCTCCAACTATGATACAAAAGAAATTTATCATAAATTAGAAACCACAATTTTTAAAAATGAAATTGGAAGTTGATTTAAAACTACCTGGAAAAGAACCCAAAATTTTAGAAAAAGCTAAGTACAGTTGCATATAGAGACTTTTCATCTTTAGTACTTTATCATATATACACTTATGATTCACTGAAACCGCGTTAGAAAAATTATTTTAAAAATAGGCATATCTATATTTTCTCAATGTTAGTGCATCTAATATGCCAGTTTAGCCCAATTCCTTTTAACTTGGAAAAGGGTCTTTCCTGTTTGATTTCATGAAACGGTTAAGAGTATCAGAATAGGTGATAGATATTTTTAAACACACTTGCCATATTCAGAAAACATACAGTGAAATCATTGATATCAGCCACTAATAAAATGAGGCAAAACGAACTTCATTTTTTATTGTTTTTGGTTTTTGTGGGGCCAGAGAAATGCAAAGTGAGTGTTTTAACAAGAATTATTACAATAGGAAAAAAGCCATTTTAGTTCCATTTTATTGGTATATCCTATGAGCTTTACTTTAGAGCTTTTGCCAAGCTACTTATAGTAGTCACACTTTTAAGTAATAGTCCCAGTTTGACTAACCCCAATTACAGTTTATTCTTTTCTGATGTGATTGTAGTGTGGAGTTCAGTTTTCATACTGATATGAGGGTAACAAGTATAGAATAAAATTTGTTATGAAGTTGCAAGAAATTAGAACATAATAAAGCTTAATTTAGTGTTAATCAGTAAGTACATTTTGAAAGCTACTGCCCCTTTAAAAATGCACTGTTCTATGTGCAAACATATAGCTAATATTTATGATTTTGTTTGTATACCTATGTTATATATGTTTATTATATATACATTATATATTATTTATATGATATGTATTTTGCTTTATACGATACCTGTCTTTATTCACCCATTCAAAATGAATTACAACTATTACCAGTTTTGGGGAATCACAACTAGATTATAAACAATCATGGTTCTTTCCTTCGCTGAGCCTCATCTAGTGAAGGAAATAGGCAACTGGTAAGCAGTTTAACTGCTGAAGGGTGTGAAGTGAATGCTCTGGCACCAACTAGAGGAGCATTTCACAGACTAGAAAGGCAAAAGAAAACTCCTCTCCTCTCCTCTCCTCTCCTTT
>RJWT010006660.1:0-28786 GCA_004365215.1 Cuniculus paca | reverse complement strand
AGCCCCCCCTGCCACCTCCCCACCTGGGCAGTTGCCACATCACTCAAGTACTCAGCCACTGGATCTTGCTCCAGGCCGGATGCCCATTTACTATCAGATGTCCAGGCTACCTGCTGGATATACCTTGCATGAAGACCCTCCAGCAGGTGCCAGCCCAGTTCTTACCCCTCAGGAGGGCCAGTCTGCTCTGGAAGCAGCTGCTGCCAATGGAGGACAGAGACAACGAGAGCGAAATTTAGTAAGACGGGAAAGTGAAGCCCTTGACTCCCCCAGCAGCAAGGGTGAAGGCCAAGGACTGGTGCCAGTGGTAGAATGTGTGGTGGACGGACAAGTGCTTTCAGGTTCTCAGACTTCACGGGTGGAGGTGACGGCACCGGCACACCGAGGGACCCCAGACACCGACCTTGAGGTCCAGCGGGTGGTTGGCGCTTTAGCTTCTCAGGACTATCGTGTGGTGGCAGCTCAGAGGAAAGATGAATCCAGCCCCCTCAACCTGTCGCATCATACTCCTGACCATCAGGGTGAGGGACGAGGGTCAGCCAGGAACCCTGCAGAGGTGGCAGAGAAAAATCAGGCCCGTGGGTTCTACCCTCAGTCCCATCAGGAACCAGTAAAACATAGACCTTTACCCAAAGCAATGGTTGTAGCCAATGGCAACCTGGTGCCCACTGGAACTGACCCAGGCCTGTTGCCCGTGGGCTCGGAGATCCTGGTGGCATCAAGTCTGGACATGCAGGCCAGAGCCACCTTCCCAGACAAGGAGCCAACGCCACCCCCTATTACCTCCGCTCACTTGCCCTCCCATTTCATGAAAGGAGCCATCATCCAGCTGGCTACAGGGGAGCTGAAGCGGGTGGAGGACCTCCAGACCCAGGATTTTGTGCGCAGTGCCGAAGTGAGTGGGGGGCTGAAGATTGACTCTAGCACAGTTGTTGACATTCAGGAGAGCCAATGGCCTGGATTTGTTATGCTGCATTTTGTGGTTGGCGAGCAGCAGAGCAAAGTAAGCATTGAGGTGCCCCCAGAGCACCCCTTCTTTGTATATGGCCAGGGTTGGTCCTCCTGCAGCCCTGGGCGGACTGCACAACTCTTCTCTCTGCCCTGCCATCGACTACAGGTGGGAGATGTCTGCATCTCTATCAGTTTACAGAGCTTGAACAGTAACTCGGTTTCTCAGGCCAGCTGTGCTCCCCCAAACCAGCTGGGTCCTTCCTGCGAAAGGCCTGAGAGGATGGTCTTGGGACCCAGGGACCTGTGTGACAGTGAGGGGAAGAGCCAGCCCACTGGAGAAGGCTCCCATGTGGTAGAGCCCTCCCAGCCTGAGCCTGGTGCTCAGGCCTGCTGGCCAGCCCCAAACTTCCAAAGATACAGTGTGCAAGGGGAGGAGGCACGGGCTGCGCTGCTCCGTCCCTCTTTCATTCCACAAGAGGTAAAGCTGTCCATCGAAGGGCGTTCAAATGCGGGAAAATGAACCTCGTTCCCAGACCAGAACTGGGGCTCTTATCCCAGAGGTGAGCCTCACCGTGAGCAGGCAGAGGATTTGCACACGCCGAGCAGGGAATGGCTCTCTTGGCAGTGAGATTTAGGGGGAAAGGGGAGGCATGACGGCAGCCTCCCAAGGCAGGATCTGTTGCTCATTGGCATCCCTTGGCATCCTTTCAGCACAGCCCCAGGGGGTGCTGTGATAGGGTGCAGCAGGCCTGGGGCAAGAAAGGGAGGGGGTGCACATAGGAAAAGAAAACATTCCAAAATCAGGGCCTCCCTGCTCTTTCCTCCCTATCCCTAGCTCCTGCAAGGGACAGTATAGGCTTTGGGGGCAGGTGGCAGAGAGAGGGAGCAAAGAAAGAGCCAAAAATGATGATCCACAGCTTATCGTAGCAGTAAAACTGAAGTGTTTTGTTTTTGTTTTTGTTTTTGTTTTTGTTTTTTCCTTTTTCGTGGTGGGAGGGCAGGAGGCCCCATGGTAGAAATAAGAGGGTTCCCACCCAGAACCTTCTTGTGAGAGATGTGCACTTTAAAGGGTGATTTTTGTTACAGATATCTATGGCTGGGTGTGTGGGAGAGGGGCACCCTCATCTGCAGAGCTCGCTTGATCCTCGGCTTCAGCCCTTTCCCATCTCTTCTCACCATGCCTCCTGTGAGGCTTCTAGCAGCTTGGAGGCCAGGAGAGAGAGAAGCCCTTCCAGAGTTCAGAGTGGAGTTCTGCCTTGCCAGGGACCCAGTCAGGGGACTTTGGGAGAAAGACCTCACAGCCAGGTGACTGGGCTCTAGGTGGGGCTTCTGGAAAGGTAGCTGACCTAACAAAGCTCCTCCTACTCAGTATCCCAGGCCTGCTTTGAGATTTTCTCGTCTCTAGTTGGTAATGGTGACTTTGGAAAGAATCAGTGGACCTTTTCCCCAGGCACCTATACCCCTCTGTTGTCTGTCTATGTTGTGCCTAAGTGCCTGCACTGCCCCACCCTTCTGCCACTCTAGCATCTGCATGGCGTCTTGAGCTGGGCCTTGTGTTGCTGTGCTGCCTTTCCTCTTCTGCAAAACTGGCTTTGTCCACTCTGGCCAAGGCCTCTAATTTCTGGTATGTAGAGGTCTCTGGTTTCCCCATCAGCTAAAATCTTTGTTTTTAAGAACTCTAAGTTATGGCCCCTCCTCTTTTACTGCCACATACCTTGGGGGAGAAACAAGAAGGGAACGTGCCCTGGACCAGGGCAGATGCACCTGGCTAGGCAAGTCCCATTCTAGTATTTTCACATGTCCCCCTTTTGTGTTATTTCACTGCCTCTCCTCACATTCAATTATCTCCAAGCCATCCTCTCCCACCGCCAGCGCTAAGGTTCTAAGGATAGTCTTAGTAGCATTTTAATACCCGAAGTACATTTCATTTCATGATTTCCTTTGCACAGAGTATTTTCAATCTTAGTTGCATGTGCTACCCTTTGTCATGACTTTCCACAACTTTTAGCATCAGCTTGAACTGTGGGATTCTACTGGGTATTGGGATTTAGGCTCCCCCACCAGTTATTGAGTGGGCGAGTGGTCTCGTTTGTTTGATTGGGGGGTTCTTTAGAGTCTTGAAGGCAACTCAGGGTATTGTCCACCCAACTCTCTGGTTAGATTTCTCCCAGGTGTGATCCTGGCATTTCCTTTTATTGATGGACTGGCCAAGGCCTGGCCTGTCATCAGGAGTCCCGAATCTCTGAGGTCTCAGTTCTGCCCTGTCAAAGACTGTAGGCAAGTCTTATGACCTCTCTTTCACTTCCTCCCCAGCTGCCAAATGGGGATAAATAATCTTACCTACCTCCTGGGGGGAGGGGAAGTTCTGAGAATGGAGTCATTCTTAGTGTTCAGGTGCTAAAGGTTGTTCTCCTGGGGGAACAGGGTGACTGAAACTGGCTTGTTTGCTACAAGCCCTACACTCCACTGTTTCATTCCTTGAGAGCAGTTACCTGGTCAGTGAGCTTTGCAGAGTCCATCCAAAGGAGGCTCCTGACCTGACCACAAGTTCTTCAGTTTCTGGTTTATGTCAGAACCAAATACCAACCTTGTACTGCATTTGAGATCATGTCCTTTCCCTTTTCTATTCCCCATTCTTTCTGAATGCTGCTTTCTCTGGCTTGTTTCCTACAGTGGGGCCCTGTGGGGTTGAGTCTCGAGGAGTCCCCTCAGCTGAGAGTCTTGAGCAAAGACCTCATTTCTGGTTATTTCATGAGCAACCTATTTGTAGAGATTATCATATGTATGGGTTTCTCACAAGCATCCTTCTTCATCAGAGGGCTCATCAGCAGACTATAGTGACACAGCAGACACTCAAGAAATATCCACCATGACACCAACTGAGCTTCTTCCTCATAGAACATACATGTATTTAATCAGTTGTAAGCCAAGTAGTTTAAGTCAAATTACCCTCCTCTCAGGCAAGTTGTGACTTCCCAGTCTGGTAACACCAACCGAGTCCTGGAAAGAGAAAGTGTGGGAGACCCTGGCAAGTTCCTCCCTGACATTTCTGCCATGGTTCTTCATCTTTTTCTTGCTGGTGAAACGATACCAGCAGCTCCCCTCATATTGTGCCATGTATATGTAGCATGTTAATGCTTGATTTTGCTGAGCTGCAGAGGTAGCTTTCTTCCATAAAGTATGGTCCCCGGGAAAAGAAGCTCTGTCCTCTAAATCTTGGTCAGAGCTGTCATTGCCTTTGGCTTTTCCTCCAGACATGAGAAATAAGAGTAAACTGATGTTATCTGTTTTTCCCTATAGGAGTTACCTAAGTTTGCAAGAAACATGAGAGTAGTTTTTGGAGAGTGAGCATTTAAATGGGAAGTTGTCAGCTTTGTGGGAATGTGCTGTTGACAAAGGCTGGTCAGTCCCCAGTCAGTGGTAGGACATTCCCAGAGCTTAGGGATAGAAAGGACTACAAAACTCTGGAACTGTACAGAAATGCCTATATGAATTTGGAAGAAGGGAAACCTGCTAGAGGATGTTTCAAAAGATCCTAAGACTTAGATCACCATTCCTGTCAAGATTATTATACTTGGGAAAGGGATCTGAGAATTCAGAGCGTAGAACTGTATCTATCAGGAGAGGTCCCAGCAGATCTGGACTGACCATTCTATACTCTTGGTCTCAGTTGGTCATAACACCATTGCCTTTCCTCTGTGCTGCTTTGCCACTGCTGCTCTTTGCTCACTGTCCTGCCTGCTGCCATCTGTAGCTCCCTGTCCTTCTATGTCTTTGGCCATGTAAATTAAATTCAGGCATTTATTCTTATCTGTGTTTTGCCAGTGTTACTGTATAGCACAGTCATGTTGAGTAGGGATGGTATGAAATGCTGCTGGTGGTCTGATGAATCCAAAAGGATATGGCTTCAGTGGTATCAGGAGCTGTCTGACTCCAAGATCTGCCTGTCTTGAGAAAGAAATGAGCAGTTCCTATGAGAGGGTGTGTTCTGTTGTATTCTTTCTTTTGTGGTATCTTGTATTCTGTTTTAAGAACTAAGGGGGAACCACATTAGGGCCTGTGCCATCATCCCAGCAAGATTCATGTAGCCCTATTTACATGGGTTCTAGGGTTGGGAGAGGGTTTGAAGTTTGACTGAAGTAACCCCTCCAGTAGGGTTTAGTTTTATTTTTTTCCAATGGGCATGACAGGCGATTTAGGGGAAGCACAGGATGGTAATATTTAAACCTGCAATAAGCAAGCACATGGTAGAGTTGACTGATCACACTGAAGCTGAAAGTGGACACAGGATGATTGGGAAAGGGCTTAGGTCCATTGGAGTAAAGATAACCGGATTAACTGAATTGGCCATGGGAGATTAGGCCATAGTCTTAGAAGCAAAGTAAATAGAACAGAGGCCAAGTTTTAGGGAGATGTCTTGACTTCCTTGGGCTAAGTTTATTAAACCACACTGAAGCTACAATATTTTCCAGATGGAAAAAAGTGTACACTACAGGAGCTGGGAATATAACTCAGTGGCACAAGTGCCTGCCTGGCAAGCAGAAGGTCTTGAGTTTGATTCCTAGTATCAAAAAAAAAAAAAAAGTGTACACTACAGTTGAAGAGATGAACCCTGCTAGGTTGGATATTGATCAGGAACCTATTAGCCCTTCGCTGCGAAGCCTTCACCCACCCTCCAGCTTCCCTGAGGTAGGAAAGGTCACCCACATTATGCAATAATAAAATAAGCCTCTGTGTCTTTGCAGTTGTCAGTTGCTCTTTCAACTCTAGGATCCATTGTTGGACCAGAAGCCTGGTCTGGGCCTCAGATAACTGGCCCTCGATGCTAGAGTCGGCTGCACTCTCTCCTTACTTGCAGACTATGCACAGTGCCTGGGGCAGAAGGAGCAGAGGTAGTGTGGTTTGCCCTGCTGAGCCTCCCCAGCAGGAACAGTAGTAATAAATGCACTTTTCACACTAAAAGTTTATTAGTTCTCCTGTTAAGCCTAGATCTTCCCCTAGTAGATTGCAAACTCAAAGTCTGATCCCAAAGCCATTCCACTGCAATTGCCCAGCAGTGAGGATGGCCCCATATTGGGTTCCTGTCTGCAGTGTGTGTGGTAGCAACCCATGTGCCTTTACCCATTGTCAAACTTGCAAGCATCTATTCTGTCTTTATGACGGTCATGGGGACTTAGGTTCTTCAGAGAGCGAGAGAGAAAAAGAACGCTGACGACAGTGGTTTTACACCCACCCCCAGATAAGGAGTTTGCACGTAGTGGTGAACCGTGAGGGTTAGTGAGCTGCTGGTCCTGCTAAAGGCATGGTTGATCCCTCATACTTGTTTCATACATGCATTGAAGGGAATCTGGATTGTGTTAGGGAAGAGACTATACTCATGACTGTTTTGAAGTATTAAAATAAGACTGTCCCCTACAAACTTCCTAGTCACACAGGATCCCTGTAGCCCAAACAGTATAAGTTCCAGCTGCAGAGAGCAAACTGCTCTCAGCTTGCACAGCACCTTAGAGGAGGGAAGAATATATGGGTAGGGAATGGGGTGGAGAAAGGATGGGAATTTTGTCATCCAGGTGGCTTTAGGGTCCTAAAGATTAGAGAAGGATGGCACTGGGGAGGTCTGGTTGGATCTGATTTGTGTAGGAGTTCCCTGTAGATAAATTACTGATCCCCCAACTACTATCCCGGTATGTAATGGCTGAATTAATATGTAATCAACTGCATTGTATCTAAAGCCTTAGAACTAGTCAGGTGCTCCCCCCACCCAATACCATTTCTTACCCTCTAATCCTACCTGATCTTTAACAAAGCATTAATAATTCTAAGGATAATCTCTATTTTGTTGTGCTTTTTTGTAACTGTTTTAAATAAATCAATTTGTACTGTATATTTGTACTTTTGTGAGATCCTTTTTGCTGTTTTACCATTTTAAGTCTCTGTACTTGGCTACACACAGATTGTATTTTTATTGTTAATGCTCTTCTTATGGATACCTGCATTTAACTTGTGGACTATGTAAACACAATATATATCAATATCTATATATCTATATATCTATCTATATAAACTACTAGCTTTTCCTTTTGGTGTTTGCGCCTCCTTCCTACCAGCCTCAGGTGGTGGCCATTGGGTGGGTGGGTGGGGGGTAAAAATGCCTTGTGGGAGCACTTGAAATGGAATGCAGATGGTGCCCTTAATGTAATGAACCCAGGGCAGATGGGAGCTATCTCAAGCGTGGTCTGCTATTGATAGAAAGTTTACCTGTATACTTAGATACCAGAAAAATTAATCACAAGGACCTGTAAGTGTCCTGGTTGCTGACTTTTTCTTCCAGTTCTGTTCTTTGCTCAGGAATAGTGTCCAAAATTGCTTACATCGGCTGCAATCATAGTTATTACTCCTAAATTAGGTAGCTTGCCACCAGTTTAGTGAAAATATTCAAAAGCACAGTACCCCAGTTAGGACACAAAAACACTATGTGCCACAAACTCTGTGTGTGTTCCTGCCTGCTTGAACCTCTGGTGGTACGTGCATGACTCCCATTGGGTGGCTTCTACCACCTGATAATTCAGAGCAGGTCAGCAGTAAGACATACTGTTTACAGGCCTGGTGTGAACACGTTAACAGTCATTTTTTGCTAATATTATTTCCATTTGTGGATGTGGAAAGCAAGACATACAGGTTAAATAACTTGCCCAGCATTACACAGCTAGTCAATGGCAAGACAGGTTTTTGTGTGCTGGGAATTAAACCCATGGGCTCACGCTTGCTGTTGGAGGCAAGGGTTCTACCACTGAGCTACATCCCCAGCCCAGCAAGGCAGTTTTGAGCCCAGGCACCTAATTTGAGAATCTATATTTACTTAGTGTTTTGGAGACTAAGTGAGATAGTCCATGTAAAGTGATCACAGTAATCCTTGGCACAACCAGTTTGAAACATCCCAAATAGGACTTCAGTATTGAGCTCTGTGAGAGAAAACCATTTGGATCAATTAAGTACTTTCTTTTAAATGTAATTTTCAAAACATTTCAGTCTGCCTGGTAGGAATCACCCTACTTTGGTGCGTGTCATATGACACTATCAGACAGCTTGGGCCTACAGAGGTCAGAGAGGGGGCCAAGTCTCCCTGTTATGGTATTGGAAGAGGCCCACATTCCCGGCATAGTTATTTTTCTGGCTACAATTTAACTAGGGCACTTCCTTCTGGACTTCAAGATCTATAATTATCTAAACTGTACACAACCTTTGGTGCAGGCTGAGGAAAGTTCTCTACTTGTTCTGTACCATCACAGAAACTTTAGAAATGACTTCAACATTTTTCTTCTCCATTTGCCATAGTCATTCTGATCTAGTCTTTGCTACTGTTGACTTGAGTTATTCCCTTAATTCTGAGTTTTCCTCAATGGCTTTTAGCATTCTACCTTGGCTCTGAGGAATAAAGATAAGCTCTTCTCTCAAGCATGAATTCAGAAGTGTATGTAATACTGCAACCATTTCTATGAATATATTCCTGGATACAGCTTGCTGCTGTCTGGGATGGAATTTTAAGTGCCTGACAAAATATATTTTGCTTGGAAAAGTAGCTTGCACCTAGTTTCAAGTATACAGTGTTTAGAAAGCACCAGTTGTGAGGAGAGGCTTCTACTTCCTAAGTTTGGAAAAGGTAAGCTAAGTTTACATAGCCTATAGAACAGTAAATATCAATTATTATGGTTGTGGGAATGAAGTCTCAAAGTCAGGATCAGTTCTTTCTTCAGTGCCACTGTTATTCTTCATCAACCACTTTTTTCCCCCTTGGTATTGGGAATTGAACTCAGGACCTTGTGCTTGCTAGGCAGGCACTTGTGCTGCTGAGATATATCCCTGGCCTGCTTCATCAACTTGTAAGGGACATGAGCTTGGACAGCCTAAGCTGAAGAGCACCCTTCCTTACAAAAGAGCAAGCCACAAACTTGAAAACTCAACTGTTTCCTGGCTTGCCTATTGGCTAGAATAAACTGAGACAAAAAGCAGGAAAGGGCCAGTAAAGATAAAATTAATTTATTTGCCCTCACAACTTCATGGGCTATACTGGGGCCCTACAGTCCCATGAGCCCAGCCTGCTACAGTGGCTGGAGAGTCCAGTTCTCTGGAGTACCTGCTTCCTTGTCTAGGGTGCCTTGGGCTGGATCCCTCCTGATCCTATTATCCTGCTCCCACATGCAAGGGGCGCACAGGTCTGCCTGCAACAAACCCGTATCTGCTTCTGGCAGCAAGGATGGCCTTGCAGGTGCCTGCAGCACTGAGCCCTGTGGGCTTGGTCGGGGGGAGGGCAGACAGGAGAGGGCTTCAGTGCAGAGAGCTGCTGTTCTGCTCTTCAAAGGCCATCTTGCCCAGAAGCTGGCTGTCCAACTCCACCCCACTCACAGGCAGCTGGAAGAAGTTCATTTCAGCTGCTAAGGCTGCCATGGCAGAAGGGTCCTGGCCAAACTGAGCTCGCAACATGATGTCCATTTTTTCCAGCCGCCTCTTGAGCCGCTTGGCCTCTCGCTCTCGGATGAGCCGGGCCTGCCGCTTCTCTGGGGTTTCATTGGCTCGCTTCAGCCTCATAGCCTCCCGATCTCGCTGCAGGCGGCGTGCCCTCTGCTCATCTGTCTCCTGCATGCGCTGCAGGCGCTTGGCTTCACGGTCCCTCATGCGTCTGACCTCCCGCTCCTCAGGGGTCTCGTTGTCCCGCCGACTCTTCTTAGCTGTACGCTCTCGTTCTAGCCGCTGCAGCCGTACTTCCAAAGGCTCATTCTGTCGACGCAGGGCCCACTTGCGTACACTGGGGGTCTGGGCTTCCAGCAGCTTCCGGTAGGCAGCACAGTTGTTGCACACAAGCAGAATTCCAGCAGGGTACACTGGAGGACTGAAAGCAATGTCCTTCCCCTCAGCACTGGAGGAGCCCTCACTGTGAACTGGGGGTACGGATTCCATATTAAGTACTTCAGGAAGTTTCTCACTGGAAAGCAATATTTTATATGGTTAGTGTTTTCTTGTACCAAAGCTCACATATTTAGCCCTACTTTACTCTTTTCTACTAGGCCAAGTTCACGACTAGAGACCCTTTTATTTTTTTTGAGACAGGGTCTCGCTATGTAGTTCAGGCTGGCCTTGAACCCACTATGGAGCCTAGGTTGACCTTGAACTCACTGCAATCCTCCTGCCTCAGCCTCCCAAGTGCTGGGATTACAGGCGTGCACCACCGCGCCCAGCTAGAGGTCCATTTTAATGCTTGGGAAACCCCTTCTCTTTGGGATCGGGTGTCTACCAAGTCTCAAAGCCTACCTGGAATAAAAGACTGAGCCACCTGCCACAACAGAAATCAACCTGAATGATGTGAAGTTGTGTGACGGTATAGGACTAGGCCCACTGCACAAACGAAGGGACCTGGAGATGGTGGCTTCCATTGCTGTGAAAGGCAGTCTCTGTACTGCACTTCAGGCAAACATGGTAAGTTCCAGTCTTCCTAAGACACAGTGGAGACTATGTCCTCAAACCAGGTTCCTCTAAGCACCTTACAACTTCTTTCTTCATGCACTATTGTAAACATTCTTCCACTTCTTTATGTCTCTTTCTAGTTGAATATATTCAGATGTAGAAAGAAATGGGAATTCACTTTCTTTTGGGGACATCTAAGTGGTTATTTCCTAGCCTCATTACTTGTATTTCTAAATAGTCATGTGTCACTTGGCTTTGTATTACCTATCACTAGCCTTTGCTTTGACTTGGGAAAGCAGAACCCATACCCAATAACTTGCTCCCCAGCACAACAGGGTTAGGTGCCCGGCTAACCTGTTGAAAGTGGCATGGCTGGTGAAACGAGCTCCACACACAGCACAGTTGGACCGCTGGTTCTCCGAGTGGATTAGGAGGTGGCGACCCAATGACCCTGGTGAGCTAAGGGCCCGTCCACAGACAGGACACATGTAGCTCTTGGCACTCACCACTGCTGCAGTATGCTGTAAAACAGAGCCCTAACTTGTCAATTTGCACTAGTCCAGGACAATCTACTCACTTTACTTTCTGAGAAATGTCCTCTTCCCTTAGTTTTAGAACCAGGGACTTCCAACTATTCTGTCTGTATAGCTCCTGAAAGTCACAGCTTGTTGTGTTAGTGGGTCTTCAGATGGACCTGGTCAAATCATTGTTCTGATTTCATTACCTTGAAGTCTGACCAAATTCTGAGACAAATGCCTGGTCTGAAGAACAGTGGGGCTCCAGAGCTCTCTTTGGAGCTTGAGAGGAATTCATGTTCAGAATCATTTCTATTTCTGTGGCTCACACTGTGCAGGTAAGCAAGTGCCTTTCAAGACTGAGGAACTGCTGTGGCACATGCCTGTAATCCCAGCACTTGGGAGACAGAGGTAAGAGGATCACCACAAGTTTAAGCCAGCCTGGGTTACACAGTTCAAGGCCAGACTCAACTACATAGGAGATCTTATCTCAAAAACAACAACAAAAAAGACAGTGATGAAGGCCAAATCTGGAGCTGGCGGTGAATACTGATTATGTCTTTCTTCATTCATTTAGAAGACAGTCTTCTAAAGAAATACTTCTTGCAAACTAATTGGTATAACCCAGGCTACTCTGTGCACTATGTATTGATGCCTTATCAATATGGATCACAAGGCACAGATGCCTTGAAATTGGATCAGGGTAAACAGAAGACAAAAGACTCTTATGTTGATTCCCTTGTTTATACTTCCACTGGTATTTCAGAAACATGTCAGTTAATTTTTTTTCTTTGAAAGTCTTCATTATTAATGTTAGTTTCTGTTTCACTACTAAATATATGCCTTAAATAATTTAGAAAAAATGATGACACAGTTTTTACACTGTGTCTGCCTAGAACCCAGAACCTATTTTCCCAACAAATCCCACTTACTCTTTATTTTTGGGGTGCTAGGGAATCAAACCGAGGATTCTGTGCATGCCAGGTAAGATCTCTACCACTGAGCCATATCCCCATTCCCCACTTACTCTCTAAGAAGTTCTGAGAATTGGAGAGGAATCTTATGGAAGCAAAAACCCAAGATTCTTCAGGAGCAAGAGGCAAAGGCCAATGGAGGAGCTGGGCTATAAACAAGCCATGGGTACTTGGGTTCCAGAGCTCATGGCTCCCCATGCCGTACCTGGTATACATGAGCAATCAGCTGCTCCCGGCTCCCACAGTCTAGCTGACAGAGGGGACACTGGCAGAGTTCAAGCAAAGGGTCAGAATTCAGATTCTCTGTGACCTGCAATTTAATAAACAGGCAATTCATGAAAAGACTTCACTAGTCTCTTTCCTGCTCACATCCCTTTAACAGGGTTAAAAGGAGCACATTCTGAAGTCGTGTGTTATTCTTAGGTTTCTATTGTGGGCTGAAGGAAAAAGTAATGTTTGAAAGGGAATTAAATTTGATTACAATCTTCATTTTCTCCAAGGTTTCCCACCATGAGGACATAGAATTGCCCCAGAGAGAGTTACTATTTTACCTAAGAAACACTGCAGTAAAGGATTAGCACCTTTCCTGTCATGCTCCTTGTAGGAGTCCTCCGGAAACAATTTAGTGAGAAAGTGATACCTCAGGTAACATTTTGACAAATTTGCAGGCATATTCTAGTATACCTTAAAAAGTAAGCTTTCAGTTTGTTAAGGTGGCTGTTCCACCTGGAAAGAAATGGGAAGTTTTAGGAAAGACAGCTGTAGTGGGTGCAGGGTTGTAGGAGTGGAAGACAAGCCAGTATGATGAGGGCTATGTCTGAGGGGTGGGTTCTGGTGCTGTGAAGGAAGAGGCTTTATTAAGACTGACATATGAGTAAGAAGCATCAGGGCTGATTAGAAGGGTAGGGCATTCCAGGACTCAAGAGCCATTTGTGCTGGGCATGGTGGCACACTCCTATAACCCTAGCATTTGGAAGGCTGAGGCAGGAGGATCACCATGAACTTGAGGTCAGCCTAGGCTACACAGTATGTTCAAGGCCAGCCTGCCTGAGCTACATAATGAGACTCTGTCTCAAAAAAAAAAAAAAAGAATTTTTCAAAAAAGCCATTTTCACTTGCCTCATGCTCTACTAGTTTCCCACCAACAGGCTGCTCTGCATTCTCTAAGTCTTTTTCCACTTTGACCACCCCGCCATCTTCCTCTGATGTGTGGGAAGAGACTTCATCTTGTGTGGTCTCCTCTTCATCACCCTCACTGTCACCTGGAACATACAAACTGGTCACTTGTGCTGATTTTTGCAGGAATACATCCTGAGCTGCTGTCCACCCTGCAGTTTGCAGCTATAATGAAAAACATTTTCAGATCTTCCACAAAATAGTTTAAATTAGTGTCTAGTTGGGCACAAATCATATAAAGTGGAAAGCAGCTGTCACTGTTATGCCATATACACACAAGTGAAAAAAACAGAGACAGAACTATATTGGAAAATGGTTATTGGGTCCTCTACATTATCATGAAAATAATCCTTATGAATGAATAGTTCTCAAATATCTCACACTTCAAATCATACCTCTCCAAGTACCTCATCACAGGCTTTTTCCCACCACATACAACTTCTGACTTACCATCACTTCTTGCTTACTTTTCTCCAAAATCTCTGCATAATTTCTCCATGGTGTCACAGACTATTTTACCCTGAGTTCCACTAATGTATTCTCCCAACAAATCCTAAGGAAACACCAGCAAGTTTTTCTTCCCTCAACAATAAAGAGGAAGTAATAAATTAGTTGGAAGTGATGTCACTCTATATTAGTCTGTTCATTATAGTAGAAAAATTAGCACAGCTACCTCAGGCATTTTGTTGTGGTATCCAACTCTGTTCTTACTCCTCTAGTGATGCAGCATTCAAAACTCAATATACTTGTTTTTGTTTTTTTTTTGTTTTGACAAGGTCTCGTTATGTAGTTCAGGCTGGCCTTGAACTCACTATGTAGCCTAGGATGGTCTTGAAGTCTCAGTGATCCTCCTGCCTCAGCTTCGAGTGTGCTGGGATTATAGGAATGTAGCACCACCAAACCCAGCTCAATATATCTGTTGTCTCTATTGTTTCTTTGTATTATCTGATGGATAACTAAATGCATTAAGTGGAAGGAATGCATTTTTCTTCACTTTAGAATTAAATGCTATTTCTCGTGACTTAAGTAGAATTGAGTTTTAGTTATGGGGGCAGGATGTGGCTGGTTTGCAGGAGCTGATGTTTTTTTCTCTATTATAAAATGATTTAAAAAAAGATTTAAAAAAACTCACTGCATAATAACAAATGGAGTTCTTTCTAAAAGGAAAAAAAACTAGCACCCAAAGAATCACAAGAGGAAGCCAAACCTATGGAAGCTGTCAGAATCTAGCCCTATCCCAACTTCACCCAGATCCTGGACTCCTGGGCCTGCTGTGAGTAGAGAGACATGTATAGTAGTCTTTAGGCTCTGCATCTGCAGCGAGATTCATATTTTCTCACTAATAGTGCTGCCTGTCTTCTCTCTGCTATCCTTTGCATAACTTCAGATCCACCAGTGTTTGGACAAAACTGGTTACATCCTCTTTCTTCATGAGAAAGTCCCACCATTCATCATAGTTATTTATGTCTATATACCAGTAGGCTGAAGGACTGGATTTGGGTCCTTCAAAGATCCATGGTATATATGCCATACTCCCAGCCTAAAGCTTCTTTAATTAATTTGTATCCAGCTCAAGGACTGGCACAGATTAAATCACAGCATATTTTCTTATCTGCTTTCTATGTGGAATACTTGTAAGCTTAATATAAGACAATGTTGTATTAAACACATTTTTATATCTATCAACTATCCACATCTCTAGCAGAAAGAGAAAGAAAAAAAAGTAAGGTGTGCCATCTAGAGGGATGATACATCTTTTCCAGAATGGAAACTTATTAAACTTTTGTAGGTATTACTATTCTTACCTGTGTTACTCAAGAAACTGATGAGTTCCTTAAGTTTTCTAGAAATTTGAGCCTCATTTTTCTGTACTTAATGATTAGTTACTGAATTTTTTTTTTTTACTGGTTGTTGTTGCTTATTTGTTTGGGGAAAACTGTGGCTCCTAGAAAGTTGTAGAACTCTCTCACTTTTTGTTCTCCCCAGTCTCACACCGAAGAAAAATCAGATATGTCACTCTGAGTTGATACTAATAATAATCAGTATCAAATGGATGAGACCAAGAATGTGTGGAAATCTTCCTACGAAATAACCCGTTTCAAAATGTATCTGTTCATGCAGGTCATGGAACAATCCACTTTTCTATCTCCTAACCAGAGATCTACTCTGAGGCCTATCGTGTAGGAAGATCCAGAGCATACCATTTTATGTATTATGTAATCTCATCACTAAGCAAATCTTGTGTAACATTAAAACTAAGCCCTCCAGTAAAAATTCATCAGTGCTACTCTTGTTTTATTGTGAATAAATAGGTCCTGGAAGACAGCTTTTTTTTTATTTGACCTAATCCAGCAATCACATGAACATTAATTATCCTATGTCTCTACTGCAGCCATTGCAAATTTATCTGTATATGGCACTGTGCCAGTAACTGTAGTCCATGAGTTAAAGAAAACATAATGCCACACCTGTCCCCCCCCCCTCTCTCTCTGAATAATCGTATGTTCATACCTTAAAACACTTGTGGGGACACTCAAAATCTACATATTTGCTTCTGTATCTTCCTCCCAACCCCCATGCACAGTCCCAGAGCACACACACTATGATAATTCTTCTCCCATTGCCCTGAGTCATTACCAGAAGGTGCAGAACTCACTGCTACTGGAGTCCTGATCTCTTAGTTGTTGGATAGCTTGTCGCTGACTGCCAAGGTCTCCAGGAAAATCAGTTTTCATCATCGCCTGGCGGGCTTGCTCTTCTAGCCCAGCAAATACTTGATCCCCTGGTGGTCACAAGGAAAAATAGTCAGGCCACCAGCTGGGAAGCATATCCCCAGGCAAGCTCATTGGAAGGTCAGACCATTCAAAGGCAGGAGACAGGCAGGTACCCTGTGGTGAGGTCATTCATCTCTAAGTCAGCTTGCTGCCTCCAACAGCTTCTGGGCACAGCTGCTCTTCCTGGGCAGTAAGCCAGATGCGCTAGAAAGCATCGCTTACTGCTCTTAAATCTTCCTATTTTTGAGTCTCTTCAAAAGATGAACAATTGCTACTTTATGAATTTAACTGCAGACTCTTGGTTCCATTTACAACCTTCCATCAGGGTTGAGGAAATAGAGGCACAGTGATGGGATGATAACAGGGCAACAACTTTGTACGAACTATCTATTCCTTAAATGACTAGCATTATGGTTTGTCTTAGACTGCAAACAAGTGCTTCAAATAATCCTTCTAAATAAATTTCATCTTCATCCCATCCCATTTTTCATCCACTGTCTTTTCAAGACATGCTCTGGAAGTTCTTCCTTGACTTTCTTTTTAATGCCTATCAGAATTTACACGAGAAAACCAACTGGTGAAAATTGGACAAGGAGGAGAATGGGTTACATACAAACTCATTTCTACTGTTTTTCCTGAAACACATCAATTAATTTGCACCAAATAATATTTACTGTATATATCTCCTTGGGATGGTGTGCCCCTGCCCACTTTCAGTACCCAAGGGCCCTGGTCCCATCCTTAATTTTGCATTTACTTCTGGTGAACTTTGCCTGGGATCCATGTGGTTATGGAAGAGTTAACATTTAAATGCTCTTTTTTTCCCAGGATACCAGGCATAAGGAGAAAAGAGAGTTGGGTTTCTCCAGGTTTCCATTATCTCAAAGTGAAAAGTATAGTCCCCATTCCCCAGCCAGTAACAGGCTTAATAAGAAGCCCTAGTGACATGATTAACAATAGAGCAGGCCCTTTAAAAAGGCTCAGGTTTAGAACCAGAACACAATGATGTAGGAACAATGAATTGGTGAGGTGATCTATACTGCTAGTCCTTGGGCAGTGAAAAAATACAGGGTCTCATAGTGTAGTTCAGGCTGGCCTTGAACTCTCTATGTAGCTCAGGTTGGCCTCAAACTCACAGGAATCCTCCTGCCTCAGCTTCCCAAGTGTTGGGATTGCAGGTGTGCCTGACAGTGAAAAATACTGATGTAGGAGTACGTTTCATGTGACTTATTTGGTCATTTGTTCAGCAAATATTCACTGAATGTCTACTATACATTAAATGTTGAATATGAATTATAGTTGGAACTTGCTAGTTCCAGGCTCTATACTACATGCTTTATAGTCATCACCTTACTTCTCTGTAAAACTATAAGGGCAATATTACTACTTACATATAATATACTAACATCTATTTGGAACCAAGCATTTAAACCCAAGTCTGCCCAACTCTAACATATTTTTTTTTAACAATACTTGGGATTGAACCTAGGATCTCTGCACTGAGCTACATCCACAGCCCATTTATATTTTAAAACAGGGTTTTGGTAAGTTACTCAGCTGGGCTCACACTTGTGGTCCTCCCGCCTTAGCCTCTTAAGAGTGCTGACCTTATAGCTTGTTCTAACATGTCTGGCTCTAATGTCTTTTTGTGTGTGTGTGTGTGCTGGGATTGAACCCAGGGCTTTGCACATGTTACAAATGTACTCTTATCACTGAGCTATATCCTTACCCACTAAGGTTCATAGTTTTTAACTGCTGTCTAGCAGAGATGTGAGTTCAAGATTAAAAGGACTGTCAAAGTGGTTTTGCCGATAACAAATGTTTGTTTCTCTGTGGGAAAAATGGATTTTAGCTTGGCACTGGTGTTATCTTCGTACCATAAGAAACTTATGCATACAACTTAATTATCAAAATAATGTTCTGAAGGCCAGTATATGACAAATGGAAAAATGATGGTTCTGAAACCACATCATGAATTACCATGCCTAGATTAGAGTAACTCACATTGTGGCAACTATGACTCATGCTGGGGGTGGGAACGGAGGTGGAGAGTGTTAAAGTATACTCCTAGCTGCACAGTCCTCAAGTAAATGAAAAATAAGTCGTTTTAAGTCCATCTTCACAGTATCTAAGGTGATACATTGGATATAAATTACTGCTAGAGAAAGCAAAAAATGAATTCTGTGCTAAGAGTGCTTTCTCATCCCTCTCTGCAGAAGTAAAATATTTAATTTCTCCATGTTGGTTTCACTGAAACTACAAGATCACAGCCAACTAGGATAATTTTTCAATTCTTCCTGGTATGTATACGTTTTTGGACCAAAGGGTCATGGGCAGACATGGCACAAAGGAACAAGTTATGTACTAGAGTACAACTATCAAGGGCAGGCCATTCTTGTCAGTGATACTTTTGGTCTCTAAAGAAACCTAGCCGGAAACCAGTGAGGTTTAGAACATGCTAAGAATGAACAATACTGTTTTCCCTTTTGTACTAGGGAATCACCACTGGACTCGTAGAAAGCCATCTAAAAGGATATGCACCTTTCAAGGATATGTACCATCACCTACCTTGAGTAACTTAGTGAGATCCTATCTCAAAATATGCCAGTAATTGCTTAGTCTTTATCAACAGAAACTCAAAATTTATTTTTGTCTACTGATGTTGCTTAAATATAACTTTTCTATCCAAGACTTGCTGGCTATCTCACCTATGATAATTGAGGTAAATTAATTCTGTCATTCCTTTTTGGCAGTTTGGAAAGAAAAGCTATGCTCTTTTATTCTATTCCTGATTGGGAAAAATAGCTAAGGTAAAAGTTACTCCTCAAGGTTATTTCTGTTTTAAGGACTACCATAAAACAAAATATATAAAACATTTAAAAAGAAGCAGTTCTAGCAGACACCTTAAGAAGAGATGAGTGAATGATCTTTTGGTAGTCACTTTTAGTTAGTTTCTGAAGTTGCTTATCCAGGATTATCCTTCTCATAAGAAGCAGAACTTGATAAAATTGTATCATGTTAACTTAAGTATAATGTGATCCACAGAAATACTAGTGATTAAGAAGTGTTACAGTGCCTGCCTGGCAAGTGTGAGGTCATGAGTTCGATTCCCAGTACCAAAGAAAAAAAAAAAAAGACATTTGCTTAAGAAGTGTTACAAAATAAGCCAGGTATAGTGGTGCATGCCTGTAATCCCAGCAGTCTGGGAGGCTGAGACAGGAGGCTCACCCTCCTTGAGTGAATTAGTGAAATCCTGTCTCAAAGTAAATATAAAAAGGCTTGGGATGGAGCTCAGTGTAAAGGTCCTGGGTTCAACCCCCAGTCTCACACAGACACACACGCGCACACACAATGTTATAAAATTGCCTGTTTTTATAATATAGAATTATTTCTATTCTGAGACAGTTGGAGGTTTAAAAAAATCATCTGGTCCCTAGACATTAGTGTAGGGCAACTGTCTTATTAAATATGGGCATTTGTCTATTAATAGTTGGGCTCTACTACAAAAAGTAAGGTACTACATCTACTTTTTTTGGTATAAAAATTAAAATACTGTTTGTCTTTGATTTGGCTTAGGTTTTTCAGATCATATAAGAATTAGGCCATGCAAACCAGTTCAGAATACAGACAAAAAAACTGAGATGAAAGTCTCTAGAAGGAAAAGATTCTATAATTCTCTTTCTTGAATCCTTGGTACAGTTAAACAAATGCAATTTCAGACTGACTGAAATTAAATAAAGCAGTGAAATCATATTCTCTAAGGGAGCAGATGTCAAGGTCAGAAAAAAAGGAGCTAGTGGAAGTGAGGAGCTTAGGGTTCCATTTCTAGCTGACAGTTGTAACCCAGGTGGTATCACATGTTGGGAACATAGCCATTACCTTACAAGAATGCCAAACAGAATGAACGAAGACAAAAAGAGCTTGTGCTTTTTAGAAGAGAAAGGTACTTACAAGCTATTATTCCTTCTCCTCTAAGTAAAGCTTTCAGCTGAAGTTTTCTAGTCTTTCATGTATCCTGCAATCTCTTAAAATTTCCTTTCTTAGTGGCTTGTTTGGTTCAAACTCCCTACATTTGCATGCTGCAAGACTATTTTCTGCCATTCTAGAAGTAAGTGACAGGATTTGTACTCAGGGGTGAGATGGAGGCGATGATGGAAAAGGTATAAAACATTTCAATGCAGCAACAGTCTCTCCATGACTAACAATTCTGAACTTTCATTGCAAGTGAGTCTATTAATGAAGCAAGTGGGCAAAAGATAACAGAGTTTGTGTGGATATTTTTGGGAAAAGAATCATTCCAGTATATAATATAAAAACAGTCTTGAGGAACACCAAATCACTGCCAAACCAGCCTCTCAATCTAAAGTAGATCTGACACATGTTGCTGGGCCATGGTAGTGGGATTCTTAATATATCCTTTTAGGCATGCTTTTAGCATCATGCCACATAATCTTCTTCCCAGAAGGCAGATGTAATGAAGCTCAGCCATTACTCTGCTCAAGTGTTGGTTGGTTTTGACATTTAAGCAAAGCTTCTGCAGACTTTCCTGCTTCTCAGAGCTTCAGTCCACTCCATTTACTTTAAATAGACAAACAGCATTAAGTTCAATACGATTGGCTCTGTTTCACTGCAAGGTGCACAGGAGACTCAAATGTCAGAAAACTAAAATTACCTACTGCTTGCCATTATTGTCATGGGCAATGAGATGATGATCTTTCAAAAAGGGTGGGGTCAAGGTGGGCATGGTGGCATATGCCTGTGACCCCAGCACTCAGGGAGGCTGAGGCAGGAGGATCACTGCAAATTTGAGGCCAGCCTGGACTACATAGTGAGTTCAAGGCCAACCTGAACTACATAGTGAGACCCTGTCTCAAATCAAAACAAAAAACAAACAAAAGGGTAGGGTCAGTTTGAATCCCAAATAATAAATAAATAGAAGTTCTTAAGAAACCAGCAAGTCTCATTATGTTGTTTTCTTTAGTGAAGCAAGCTTAGTCTATCCCGAACAGCCTTCACAGCTCCTTGCATAGATATATCACTTAAAACAGCTTCTCCTTGGACTTGCTTTTTAGTTGCTGTAGAATGTTTGTGTTTACAGCCCCACAGTAAAGACTCTCTTAATGAAGAGTCTGTGAAGTCCCACCCATTCCACAAACAGCACAACATTCATGCTTGGCTCTGGTAACAGCATTTCTGTGGCTGTGAATGTGTGGTATTTTCCCCTTCTCCGTGGCCTGTTTGATTTTGTTTTCCAGCTCCAATACTAGCATCAGTTCACCTTGGCTTTGACTAGTTAGGGTGAGAGGAGATGCAACTAATGGATACATACTATGTGGATGTAAGCACAGGCCAGTAAGCCTTTGCTGGTTCCTCCAGCCTTAATACAATCATGCCATCCACCCCCTCCAGCTAGTTTTCTCAAATCTAATCAGACACTGTGCACAGGTAGCTTTAAGAGATGAACACCCAACTCCTTTAACTGCCTTATTTGTAAACCTATCATTTCTATGAAGGATATCTTTCCTGCTCTGTTCTTGTGGTCTGTATTTATAGCTTTTTCACCTTTGACTGCAGAAGGGAACGCAATCCTCTTGAACCTGCGTTGGAGGACTTACTCTAGAGATAACTTTATCTCCTTTCACGATCTTCACATTGAGGCACATTGCATTTTAAGTGTTTTAAAGCACATACTTCTAAATCTTCATAAATCACTCACCTTTATATTAAGCAGCCTTGCATATCCAACTATTCCAGAATATACTTTTTTTGGGGAGACATGGTCTTACTCTGTAATTCAGACTGGCCTTGAACTCATGACCCTCCTGCCTCTGTATCCTAAGTGCTAGTATTATAGGTATGTGCTACAACACTTGGCCAGAATACACTCTTGAAGCATCTGTCTGGTCCCACCTTACAGAACTTTCCCAGGATTTACATAGAATAATTATATATGGAAGTCTGCTATCCTAATCTCATTAATCTATAAAAAGTCAAAGTCATCTTAATTCCTCTATTCAAAGTATTTTCTCTTCTGTAAATTACCCAGAAAAGTTATCATGGTGCCTGACATATAATATGTTTAATAAACTTTAATTCTCTTAATTCCTTGGCTAAACTATCCTCTCAAATGTAGTGTTCTTGGTTTTTTTTTTTTTTTTAACCTTAATACAAAATCTTGCATGTTATGCCTTTGAATTTTCTTCCAAGGTTCTTGCACTTTACTCAAACAGTCTGCCATAACGGTAACTATTTGTCTCTTTTATGATCATTTGTGTGAGAATGCTTATCCCCCCAGATCATAAGAAAATGATTATCTCAGATTTGCAAAGATGTTACTGTTAATTTTAAAGGGCATTTTTGGAACACCATCAATGAGCAGTGCCAAAAGTACAGCGATACACAGCACACAGTCTCTGTTCCTTAGAAGTTCAGAACAGAATATATGTATGAAACTGCTGAGAAACAATACAGAGCAACAGTGCATGCCTATCTTCCTGTTCTAGCGTCCCTCATGTGATCCATCCCACGCACTGCTTCACAGTACCAAAACTACATTCTAAATGTCACTCCTCTTTTGCTGTTTAAAAACCTTGGGAGCTTTCTAATCTATACAATGAAGTTTGCACTTGGTCCAACATTCAGGCCTCCACAACGTAGAATTAAACATCTCCAATTTTGTGTTATGACTTCGGAAACTTCTGCTTTATACAGTCTCCTCATCCTCTGAACATGCCATGTGTGTTCCCTCTTGTAACTATTCACATCATTTTCCCACGTGATTTTCTCTCTCCCTTTTCTCTCTTTTTTTCAACTCCACTTTCTAGTCTCTAAGGTCCAGTTTAAATTCATGATAAGGCCTCTTCCATCATGCATTCTCTTGGTTTCTCAGTGCAAAGAAGAACTCTTTTAATTTCCTTCCTCTTAATATCTGTAGTACATACAGTCTTTAACATCCCTATTTGGCACTTAGCATATACTATCATGTATGTTTGTGTGTATGTGCATGTGTATCTGAGGCTACATTACAATTTTATATATTTTATATTGTTTTACAGCCCTGATATCTGCCAAAGTGCTTTGCACAGAGTAGGTATCCTGTTAACTGTTATTGTGGATTAAGGATGAATCAAATGCACATATCCCTAAGACAGTCATGTTCCTGTTTTACTCCAGTAACCAGACACTTTAAGTCCATGTATCCAAAATTGTTTGTTTGTTTGTTTGTTTGAGACAGGGTTTTACTATGTAGTTCAGGATGGTCTTGAAGTCACTTTGTAGCTGGCCTCAAACTTACAGCAATCCTCCAAGTGCCAGAATTATAGGCATGCAACACCGCAACTGGTTTCCATATATCCAAAACTTTTAACCCTTTCTTCTTTAAAAGTTAGTGTATGTCTCTCCCTTAATTCAAGTTACTCTCTCATTCCAATCATTAACAGTCCCAGGTTCCACAAGGCAAGGCTCAGTACTCACAGTGAACTTTATTTGGATTTGTCTGTTTCCGGCGGGACATGTTTCCTTGATCTGAGACCTCTGGCCTTTCCCAGTTTCACGACTGGATATGTTACTATCTCCTTGCAAGGTGCTAACCTACAGTAAAAAAGGGTGTTGTTAGCATGTATCATTTTGCCCCTAGAAAATATACAAAATTAAAAGATAAAAAGACTTGTAAAAATGGCTCAAGCATATAAAACTCACCAGTTATAAATAATTGAACTAATGAAAGAAGGAAATAAATTTCTAGCAGTGTCAAGATATCAAGAAATTTAAGAGGGATTCCTTCAGAGGATTTAGAGAATTTTACTCTAAATCCATCTTCAGAATCCAGAATACTGTTAAATAATCATGATCAAGGTCAGAGGATAGGAAAGGATGCAAAACTCAGGTAACCAGGGTTCAAAGTAGAGGGGGCTCACAGGGATAATCACTGTAGATTGTGAAAAAATGCAAAAGGTAATAAGTATGTGGCAGCTTATATGTCACATGCCCACTGGAAGTCAAGCCCTACAAACTGCACCAATGGAAGGCTCTAGATATTTTACTTTTCGAGAAGTTATCTTGCACAGAAGTAACAAGGGCATCATACCCCTGTGAGACAGGCATCTATAAATGAGAAAACACCATGTGAAACAGAGTGATATAGGCATAGTGCTGGATGACATGGCACTCAATCAAGGTGCACTGCCAATGCTAAAGACAGGCTCTTATCAGAAGAGTCAGATCTCATTCATGTTGCTGACTACTAATTGAACTCCCCAATGTGGAACATCAACCTAACCCTGCACACATAAAGTTAACACCTTTAGAGCCTCGTCCCATTCCTGCCTCTGTGTAGCAAAACGACCAGTGGAAGGAACAAACAAAAAAGCTCTCTAATCAAGAAGTGCTGCAGAGACATGCATGTGCTCCTCTGACACAGGAGGGAACAGGCTCTGGAGGTTCCTGCTTAGCTATGAGAGAGACTAGCCCAGTGGGTAAGCCTTGTTAGAGAATCTGAAATGGATTAGTCCCAGAAGCTGTGACATTTTCCTTGGAAGACAGAGTGAATAAACAGATATAAAAAGAGATTCTTTCTCTTACCAAAGACAGAAATACAGATCTAGTCACCCTCTTTAAGTTTTCTTTCAGTTTCTGCCTTCTCAAACTGTACTCTCATATAACACTGTAGTTTACTGCTTTCACAGGAATAAGAGCCTACTACTAGCTGTACTTTGCACTCCAGTTAATGAAGACTTGCCTCCTGTTATGCCAACTAACTCCTCTATGCAGCTAGAGAGGACCTCAAACCTGTAATCAGATCCTGCCTCCCCTTACCAAAAGAAGAAAAAAACCGCAAATGGCAAAGACAGGCCTCCACAGGAAGTAGCAAAGGAAGCAGCTTTCAGGCAGTCTTCTATCATATCTGCATATCAAACACAGTTCTTTTTCAGACCTTTAATTAAAAAAAAAAAAAAAAAGAAAAACCCCAAATGTATACAGTAAAAACCAAATTTTATTTAGAGACCAGCTTACTGGTATCTAATGGTTTCTGTTTGCTTAAATTTTGCTTGTGTATATCATTTCTAATCAAGTAGTTCCTTTATTAATAGAAGCAGTGAATCAGAATCACAGTTCATATCTTTTTCTCTATGTCTATGAATCACAAAGTGGAGAGCTGAATGTAATGCAAATTGTCTATTAATTTTTCTAAAATACACCTGTATTGTATAAAGAAAAAGTGGAATTTTGACTAATCTACATTTTCTCCCCATCAAGATAAGAAATCGAAACTGAGATAAAGGTAATAAAGTACCTTTTGAAGGAACACCAAATAATTCTAGGTAGGCTCCATTCAGGTCATCTTGGCAAAATGACAGTTCAATACTAAAGCTACAAAGCAGAAGACAGAGATGGGCATCTGCATATTTAAATCGGCAGCATCCACTGCCTTTCACAATCCTCCTAGTGGCCCAAAGGGGAACTGACCAGATGATACCCTGTGGGGTTTCACACCTGAGGGATCTAGGGAAATATAAGCAAATAACCTCCCCTCTCACAAAACAAAACAAAACAAAACAACTACAAAAAGCTCTGTGGACTCATGGACTCTTGAAAATAAGGAAATAAATGGCACTGAAAGGCCACTCATGACCACACAGCAAGAGCTCAGAGGTTAGACAACTGTTATATGGCTGGAAAAGGCTAATAAAACTCATGGACACATTGTCCGGAGGTCACTCTGTTTTACTTTCAGCACTGCCTCAGTCCCTAAGCCTGCAGTGAAACTAAACCAAAAATGTAAACTGACAGCTGCCTGAACATCACCTTCCGGAAGGAAACTGGGATAGGGAAGAAAGGTAAGCTGAGGCTGCGGTCTACAAGGGATTCTACTTAAAAAAGAAGGCGACTCTAAAGAGCTAAGTCCAGAGTCCTTGGGAGGGTGCCACACCTCCCCTTAGCGCTACCTCTGGTCTCCTACAGGTGTTAGGTCGCAGCTTTTGCGGGTTAGCAAAAACAAACACAAACAAAAAACCCGGATGAAATCCCGCCTTAAGAAGAGGGTGCACTCCCACCTCCAGCTCTGGTGCAGTTCCCACGGAGCAAAGTAAACTCGTCCGAATCCAACTGATTTGCATCTGCCACAAACAAGAGGACAATAAAGCTGGTCACGCAGTCGCCTCCCTGCCCCCCGCCCTCTTTCCCCCCGGGTCGGGTCTGGAGCGTGTGTACAATCAGCTGAGAGGTTCCCTCTGGGTTTTCAAGCACCGGCACAGGTTAATTCCCAGGAATTACGGAGAGCCAGAGGTCTTCGGAGGAGGCTCAGACAAACGCTCAGACAACACAGTCTTCTCCGAAATCTAAATTTAGAAGCTCCTCTGCGAGACCCAGCGGCCGAGACTGAGACCCTGGCCCGCACTCCCACGCCCATCCTCCCCTCCCCCAGCGCCGCCCGAGCCTGTCAGACTCTGGGCCGTCCAGGCGGCGCCCGGCCCCGGCCCACGCGGGGAGGCCGGCCCTGCGGACCCCGCGCCCGGACCGCGAAGGCCCGGAAAGGAACTGCGGGGCCGCAGCGTGGGGAGGGCGCTGTCCGCCCCCGCCCCCTCCCCAGACGCGGACAGACAAAAGGACCGACAGCCGGCGACCCAGAGCGGGCGGGGAGCCTCCGCATCCTCGGCCCGGCCGGAGGAAGGACGCGGAGGTGTCTTTACCCAGCGCCTCGGCGCGGCGCTGCCTCCGGGTCCCTGGGCCCCGCCTCCGGACAGACGGACCGCCGGACAATGGGCCCCGGGCTGCAGCTCGGGCCGGCCGGGCTGGGGATCTCCGGGACCCGGCCCTGGCGGACGGAGGGCGGCTCCGGGCCGAGCCGGTGGCGAGGAGCCGAGGGGCGGCGCTGCAGACGGACAAAGCCAAAGGCAGACAGACGGACGGAGGGGGAAAAAGATGGCGACGCGGGCGGCGGGAGCGCGCTACTCGCGCACCCGCAGCGAGTGAGGCGCGTGCACGAGTCTCACCTCTCCCCTTCCCCGCTCCCAGCCGGGTCCCCCTCCCCGCCCCCCAGGCGCGCGTGCCTGGCGCTGTGGGCGGGGCTTTCGCCGAGGGGCCCGGGGAGGCGGGACTTCAGGAGCCCGCATCTTCGGGCCCGAGACCACCCAGCCTCGCACCCGCCTCGGTCTTTCTCCGGCGCGCTCAGCCCCTTCGGCTCCCCAAACCTACCTGGGTATGTGAACTCCACCCTGACTGTCGGCTCTGATCCTGGTTTCCTACCCACCGTGGTGTTCAGCCACAAAACCCACATGCCCCTAACCACAGCTCCGCCGCAAGCTCCCCCTCTCCTTAGCCCAGCCGTGGCACCCAGCCCCTCCCAGCGCAAACCCTCTTCTTTCCCCTCCCTTACACCTCCCGGTGTCTTCACCCCCTAAGGCATTTGATGTGTGCGAGGGAGAGGGGCCACGGCCTCCGCGGGAGGGGCTAAACTCAGCTGTCAGAACGTCAGACGCGAAACATCCTTAGACATCTTTTGAGCATTTATTTCTCCAGCACGAAGGTTGACTGACAAAATAACAGAAGTTGGTAGACCCAGGGTAACTTGTGATCATTGTTGCCACTTAAGAGGCATTTGGGGATTGAGAGTGGCTGGACTCACTTCTAACAAAACACTTTCTCCCGTCAAAATCTTCATCTTTCCCTGTTGCCTTCCCTTCCTTCTTCTCATCCTGTCTTATTGTAGAATATCCACGCCTGCCTTTAACATCGCCTACTTGGAAAAGGAGGTAACGCGATGAAAAGATGAGGTGATATTAGAAGATCTGGTTTGAGTCCCAGCTCTGCCATTGACGAATCGACACTTTGGGCAAGTCGCTTCCCTATTTTGAGCCTTTATTTCCTAAGATGTAAAATGAATTAGAATGTAGTAATTCCTGCCCTCTTCTGTCGTAAGAGTTGTGTTTGGTTAAGTAAAATAAATTTGGGAAAGTATTATGCAAATATTTCTTGTGATTACTGGCCCGACAAAGGTAGAACTAATGAGAATGCTGTCCTAAGCAAATGACAAGTTCTGGTATTTGCATAAAGCATTCTTCCAGACTGTCCTTCCCCCAAATCTCCAACAAGATGATATCATTGTCTGTATCTTGTATCCAATGCGATAGAATGGTTGTATTGAAGAATCTTGGTCCTTCACAATTCTGTGGTAAATAGCTTATTCATTCATTTGGTTTATTTATTGTAAATGAGATAGGAATTGTTTGACGTCAAGAAAACATTTTAATTTCATTTAAAATTTTAATTTCTGCATAGTCAGAAATTGAATTATTCTCACTCAACCAGTAAGATTTTAGACTTTTGTGTAAGAATGCGAACTAGAATAGACATTAATTTTTATGTATATTTTTTGACGTTGGCTTTTTTTTTTTCCCCGTGGCACCAGGGATTGAACTCATGACCTCACACTTGCCAGGCAGGTGCTTAGGCCACTGAGCTAAATCCCTGGCCTATGTCCTTTTGAGACAGGGTCTCACTATGCCATTCAGACTGGCCTTGAGCTCACTTTGTAGCCCAGGCTGGTCTCAAACTCGCAATGATCCTCCAGTCTCAGCCTCCAGAGTGCTGGGATTACAGGCGTGAGCCACCACTCCCGGTTTTTATATTTCACAATAATTCTTGAGTAGTTTGGACTAAAAGATGCAAACTTGACTTTATTATGCCACTATGAAATTGACCTATTTTCAGCAGGAGAGTTGCTAACAGATAAAGTTAGTCTCCAGTGAAACTTCTTGGATTCATTATTAAGTTACTGTATGCAGTTGGGCATCTTGGGTTGGGGTATATCTCAGTGGTACAGCAACTGCTTAGCATGCTTGATGCCCTAAATTCAATCCGCAGCACTTGGGGTGGGGAAGCTGGGCAGCTTGTTCCAGCTTCTAATAAAATAAGATCTAATAATATTTTGGGGTTTTTT
>RJWT010006659.1:0-28771 GCA_004365215.1 Cuniculus paca | reverse complement strand
TTCCTTTTTTGAAAGGGTCAAGATTTGTTTCTCCTAATTTGTTTTTCAGTGAGTTCATTATTAGTATATGGGAATGTTACTGATTTTTGTGTGTTTATTTTGTAGTCTGCTACACTGCTGTATCTGGTTATCAATTTTAGGAGTCTTGAGGTTTTTGGGGTCTTCTAAAAGAGTATTTCATCTGCAAAAAATACTTGGATGTTGTCCTTTTCTATACATATCGCTTTTATTTCTTTCTTGTGCTTGATTGCGCTGGCTAATGTTTCGAGGACTATGATAAACAGGAATGATGATAACTGACATCCTTGTTTTGCTCCTGATTTTAGAAGGAAGGCTTTCGGTTGTTCCCCATTTAATATGATAATATTTGCAGCAGGTTTGTCAAAACAGCTTTTACTCTGTTGTGATAAGGATCTTCCATACTCATTTTCTTCAGTTTTTTTTTTTAATCATGAATGGATGGATGTTGGATTTTGTCAAGGTTTTATCTGCATCTATTGAGATGATCATCTGACTTTTAACCTTGTTTCTGTATATTTAATGAATTAATTTATTGATTTGCATGTACTAACCATCCTTGCATCCCTTGATCATGGTAGATGATCTTGGGATGATTTGTAACATCCTGTCTGCCAATATCCTGTTAAGGATTTTTGTATCTTTGTTCATTAGAGAAATTGGCTTATAGTTCTCTTTTTTGGTTGGATCCTTTTCTAGTTTGAGGATCAGGATGTTAACTTCTGAGAAGGATTCTAAAAGTACTCCTTCCCTCTCAATTTCATTAAAAAGTTTGAGGAGCGCTGTGATTAGATCTTCTCTGAAGTTCTCATAGAGTCTGGCTGAGAATCCATTAGTTCTCGGGCTTTTCTTAGTTGTCCATCTCCCCTCTCACCCCCCCAACCTGTTCAATCTCATTGCCTATTATTGGATTGTTTAAGATTTTAAAATCTTTTTTGCTCAATTTTGGTAATTCATACATATCTTGGAATCTCTCCATTTCTTCTCAAACATTCATGTATTAGGTCAGAAGCAGAGATGGAAAGGTGCAATAGATACTGTAATCCTTATTAATATTATATTCAATCCCCTACTGATTTCAGTAAATACTGGCCCTGTATCACCAGTGTCTACAGTACAACAAAGAAAGTACCAGATAGAGTAAGATGCTTTACTCTATTAAACTTACTTCTGTTGGGGAGAAATATGTAAATAGTTGTTTACAATATAAATACACATGCTACAGGACTTTTTCTAAACAAGGCAAATAAAATAGCTGAATAAATGAAAAAAATACAGATGAAAAAATTTAGATGAAACCAGAGATGATACTTAAAATTTAAAAATAAAGGTTTTTGCCTCCTTAAAAAAGCAGATAATCTCTTTATTAATCTTAAAAATTAAGAGCCACAAAAATTATGGTGACCTAAGAAAATACATAATGTACTGCTAATGAAGTGCTAGGAGAATTTCCCAACGGATTTATAAACTGATAAATGTGTTCTGGGTTTAACAAGTATGTTGGCTTGAGTATTAATAATTCATGGTTACTCATTCAATTGCCCAACTAGTCTATATATATATATATACATATATAGTTTGTGTTTAGATATGCCCCCAAAGTCTCATGTAGTGATGGGGAGGGGGGAGGCTAAATCTGGAGTTTGTGAATGATTCATGGTCCAATGCTAGGAATAAGGGCGTGAGTGCCACACCAGCCCTGAGGCAGGTAGCCTGCATACCACATAAAGGAAAGAAAGAGGTTTGTCCTTTCTCTCTATCTTGTTGCTTTTGGTGTCTTCTGCCACCATGAATGGTTGCCCCTCTACCATGAGCCACCTGGCCTTAAAGTCAGCAGATTATGGACTGAAACCTCCACAAACTGGGGGCTAAATAAACCTTTTCTCCTTCAACTTTGGGTGCTGGGTATTTTGGCTCAGCAACGAGAAAACTAAGACAATTGTCTACCATAAAGAAGGTAGAATTTTATGGTAATGACTAAAAAAGACAAAATATCTTCCTTCATGGAGCCTACAATCATATTACAGCATGTATATGGTGGTAGGAAAGATGTTAGGAAGGAAAGAGCAAAGAAATGAGTGTATAAATAGCAAGAAAATTTAATGAGTAAGGTAATATAACCTTTAAACTTCATTAACTAGAGTTCTCTCTCCGCTCATGATCATATCACTTTGTATTTTTTGTCAAGTAAATAAACATTTGGATATTATTTAAAAAAAAATCTTAGTTTTTTTTTTTGTATAGCCTAGAGGATTGATCTTAGCCATGGTCTCCCTCCGCACTATCACCATATTCAAGTCCCTTAGATAAAATGAGCAGAAGAAAAATTAAAAAGATAAGTGCTGTTAAGGATGACAATGAATTTATGCTAGTTGTCTTCTAAGTTAGATGGGGAAGGTACAAGTCCCAGAAAGCCGAGAAAACATGAAATGCAAAACTTCTGTCAGGTGCTTTGCACACATGTATGTATTTTCTACTACTTACCATCAAGTTCAATGCAGCTTTATTCTTTCTTTATAGAATAAACAGAGGGTCCACACTCTCTCTGTAAGTGACAGAAGCAGGATCAAAAAGGAAATCTGTGGGACTGAGGCAAGTTCTGTTTTTTACTGTACCAGGACAGTTCTCTAAATACTAAAACTCCAGGCTTTTTCCCCCATGGATCAACCTCCCTTGTCTTCTACCCCTAACCCCCAATCTCACTGCCAAAAAATGTTACATAGTTCACTTGCTTAGCTAACTCTTCCTTCATGGATTTGGGACATGCTTTAGTTCAACTAGACTAAATAACCATAAACCCCAAATTACTGCAGGTACAAATTAATAAAGTTTATCATAGTGATAGCTAACTCAAAGGGATATTTCAGAGATTCTGATCAAAGATACGTTGTCTTCAAACACAGCTGGGTGTTGTTTGTATGTTTTTGCTCAAGTAAATAGATATTGTCATGCATTCCAAAATAAATGCAAAGTCCATTTGATCATATTTTATTTTTGTCACATTTCACTGCATTATGCCAGTGCTGAATAAATTCAAAGATGTCCATCCTCAAAAACTGTGGCAGGCTGGCAATCACATCCAATGAAAGTTAGTTATTTCAGAGCATCATTTTCTGACAACCCAACACTACATTGATTCTTCATGCTGTATATTGAAATAGATGATGGGGACAGATGTAATATATAGTGATGCAGAGCTTGACCTCAATCACCTTGTGCATTTTAAGGTCAAAACCTTAAAATTTTTCTATACTTGTGTATGTTTATGGTTCTTTGTTTAACCCATTCAACAAACATTTATTAAGCATTTCCTACATTCCAGACTCTCTTATACTCACTAGAACAGCGGTTTCAAATGCAAATGCCTAGAGCAGCCACATAAGGGACATTAACAAATGAAATGTGTCAGGCAAATAGCATCCAGTCTTAGTTTTGAGGAAACAATATTGGAGTGTTAGGGACTGTGCCAAATTGAAGAAGATGCTTTATCCAAGGAGGCAGATGCTACTTCAGATCAGCTATTTGCTACTATGGAAAACCTGGGGTTCAATAACACCAGAATTTTCTGATTATTTGAGAAAAGTAAAAAATCAGGAATCTTATTTTTTCTACATGTGAAACTTCCCAGCTTTTAAATTTTGGCGACCAGTTCAAACTTAAAATACTTTGGATCTCAAATCGGTGGCAAACTAAATAGTACTGCAGTTACCAAGAGAGAGACAAAGATAGTTAAAGACACAATATTTTTGTACTCTGTTATATCAAGAAACAAGTATTTATGATACAGTGTGATAGTTATAAAGATAAAGATACCATTTATAGATGAGGCATTAGGGTATAAAAAGGGTATATTATCCAATGTCAAAATTAGCACGTTGTATTCTGATTCAGGCATTCTGGCTCAACTATACATGTTTTTAACCAATATATTATGCTGACTCTTTACATTTTATTTCCATTGTTATATACATGAAAATGGGCAATGTAATATACTTTGCAACATATACTTGGTCTGTAGTAAAATTAACAATCTAATCAGGTGCTTCAGTGTTGTTATAGTCCAATTATTACCACATGAAATCACTTTCTATTTGCATAAATACTAAAATTACTTGGTTTCAAAAATATGATATTCAGATAAAACTCAATATATATAGAAAATGTTTAAGTAAGGAAACATAAATTTAAAAAAAATACTTGCCTTTATAATAGGCAAAGAGTAAAAATACTTACCTATTTACTGGTAAGCATATTTTCACGTATATTTTAAACATGGCTACTCAGTTACTGTTTGGTGGTACAGGTGAAGCCTTTTTGAGAAGCAGTTTGGCAACATCAAAATAAAATGAAGATGCCCTTAAACCCAATCATTCCATTTCTAAGTACTTATCCTAGAAAAATTCACACAACTCATGAAGAGGGAGTCCTGTGTTTTACTTTTAAGGTTTCTGAATTCCTCAGTCATTTATAATAAAAATGTTATTCATATTCTTCCACAGTAGTTAAAAAAATGTGATGAAATTTTGTTGTTATGTATTTCAATGTCAGCCTGAATGTATGGGATAGTTTCCTCATTTTAGTCTGTATTACTAAGTTTAGAACAGTATGAGTTGTGAAGAAAATCTGGCCAAATACGTAAACTACAAAGGGAAGTACTCATCTGTATTTTTTGGATAACTTTAGACTATTTGATAAAGCCATGGTCAATTTAACACTTGACTTCAGGTTCCTTGCCTGTTCCACTCAGCTTTAACCATATGTCCCTCTCCACACTTCCTCACTCCTGCCTCTAAACTATGCCACAAGGCAAAACTAAGAGCTGCTACTTTTGCACTCTCATCAAACAGTCGACACAGGATTCACCTCACAGGCAAGTGTTTAGGGACTTGGTAACCAGACAACTGTACTCCAGTAGAACCACAATGTCATTTTCTTAACTCATGGGTCAGATATTATCAATCATACAGTGAAGGACAAGTTCACTAATGTCAAGCACATATCAAAGGGCAAGTTCACTGACGAGAGTACTACAGGGAATCCCTTTATCCTTCAGCCTGCAGCTCTCACAAAACTCACCAGTTTTAAGAGTATAACACAAAGAAGAAGGCAAGAACTGGATAATTGATAAAGTTAAAACTAGTTTTTTTATATTTAAAAAATATGTTTTCCTATGCTAGATCCTTTATCTACTGCTAGGACACTCAATACACAGTATACTGTTTTGTAACTACAGGTGGCAATAAAATTACTGATGGCAAGAAAAACAAGACCCCAGGTTTTTGGCATGTAGTTATTAGAGTTTGAATATCAACTTCATTCATTCATTGTTTTATTCTTTCAACTAATCACTCACTGATACATGCTTTTTATATAAATACACACCTCAGTAATCCTATTAATAGATGGCATCATTTGTACTTTACAGATTAAAAAATGACACCTAAGGATTTGCCCAACTGATGTCCATGCTTTTCCACTCGAATATTTAACAGCAATGAAAAATTTATCAGGTTAAAACTAAACTATCCTCATACTTGTCCCTCTTCATTTCAATAAATGGTACTACCATTCACTTGGTTACTAAAGTTAAAATTTTAGAAATCATCTTTTATTTCCCTTTAATCTTACTGTTCTTTCCATCCACAGCTAAAACACAACAACCACAACAAAAACTACTATCATCTCTTAGTTGAAATATTATAATACTTCACTAGTCTCTTTGCAATATTATATATAGTAGCAAAAACGACACTTTAAAAATAAACATTAAGGGACCAGGGATTTAGTTCAGCAGCATAAGCGCCTGCCTGGCAAGCATGAGGTCATGAGTTCAATTTCCGGTCCCAAAAAATTAAAATAAAATAAAATAAACATTAAGATAATGTAATTTCTCCACTTAAAATCTCTAAAAGCATCCTATTTCACTTAGAATGATCTGGCCTTCCCCCATCTCTCGAAATTAATAACATCACTATCATCTTACTCACCAAAATTATTTGTTTAAAGATAAATATGTGACCAAAGCTGAATCAGTTAAATCAGTAGCAGGATTTTCTTATAACTATAGGAAAGGCAAATTTCAATGAAGTTAGAAACATCAGAGAGCTTTATGTAGTAGCCATTGCATTACCACTTGAAATTAAACTGAGAATAAAGATAGTTCAAAAGAAAGCAGACACAGAGAATGACTTACATGGATATCACTTGCATTTATTTATTACTTAAATATTAAATCATTATTTAAAAACTATCTGACATTGATAAAAGATAAAAGAAATTTTTTCTAGATATTTCAGAAAAATCCTTAAAACACAGTTAACTTCGGCCTTCCATGTACCAGACTTCTAGTATAGCATTTACTAAGCTACCTTTAATATGCTTTGAGCATATTTCCTAAAACAGAAATTCTGCATGCAAATCATCCATGTGCTTTAAGCTGCTGCTGTGGCTGAAGCACATGGTAGGATCATCGTATTTGTTGAATATATAAATCTGTATTTTTTCCGTGTAGGTTTTATTTAAATGTCCAAATTTTAGGATATTACATTATTATGCAACTAAAGAAGCCATAAGCCAAGAGCCATGAGAAAGAAGAAAGTCATTCTACCTCTGTGGGGAAGGTGGGAGAAGGTTTCAGGGAGGTGGCAGCTTTCAAGCACAGACCTTAGCATTGAAACAGACCTGAATTTCATACAGAATACTGTACTATACTATATCTTCACAAATCCTGAAGTCAGGAAACTAATTCTTGGAAACTCAGAGATAAGGAATTACAGGAAATTCAGAGGTCAGGAAGCTAAAACATAGAGAAGGTATATAGCTCCCTAAGGTGAGAGAATAGGTAGGTGGTAGGTTTAGTATGAAGTGGTATATCACAATAGGATCGTAGTGAGTATTACTAAAAAAAAAAGTCTCAGAGGCAGTAAAATTTTATTGTGGCTGTTGAACTAGGTACTGGGGTGATGCCAGGGAATGAGACAGACATAGTTCTGCTTAATGAAACCTAGAGTCTAATGGAAAAGACAGGTAAGAAAAAATTTGTGATCACTTCTCTATAAGGGAAATAATGCTAGAAACTAACAAAAGAATGGAGATCCAATTAGACAGGGGAAGGGGGGCAATTGTGACAGCATAGATTTTTCTAAAACGACACTTAAGCTGAGACTTAAAAAATAAGGAGCAAGACATGCAAAGGATGTTTCAAATAAAAAGAAGAGCCAGAACAAAGGTGACAAGATAGGTAAAAGACTTGTGCGTGTTAAGAATAATGCCTGGTGGTTGTGGGGAGAAAAAAACTGGAGAGATAGACCACATCATTTATCATCAGCTTAATGGACTCTTTGTAACTTACTGTTGTTTTGTTTTGTTTTGTTTTGTTTTAAATGGGAATTGAACTCAGGACCTTACACTTGCCAGGCGTAAGGCAGGCACTGTACCACTGAGCTATATCCCCGACTGTACTTACTGTTTTTGTTTGTTTGTTTGTTTTTCCTATTATGTGGTCTTGCAGAAAGTTCAAAGTAATGTAGTAAATATGATTCCAAAGTATTACTTTGGTTCTTATGTGAAGTCTACATTTGGGTTAGAGGTATGTCAATGTATAAAGGCTCCAATAATGGGCTACTTACTCCAGATAAGAGATAATAGTGGCTAGAAGTAGATGTGAGGAATAAAAAGAAAGGAATCAAAGATGATACCCAGATTTCTAACATTCACTTGGTTGGAAAAGCTAAGCTTTTAAAACAAATAAAGACTTTATTGTCTATGCTTAGCCCTAAAATTCTCCATTTCATAGCAGAGGAAACAGGTTGGAGAATCATGTGAATAATTTGTTCAAGGTCTCATTCTTTCAACAAGGCAGTATGATGATAAAAAGCGAGGACTCGAATGTCACGTTATCTGAATTTGTAACCAGGCAGTGCTGCTTGCAAATTATGTAATTAATTTCTATGGGCCTCTAAAGGGCCACAGAATTTAAATGTTCACTTCAAAGTAGAGAAAACTTTATTTAACTATAAATTAAGGGGTTAGATTAAAGGACCTCTCAAGATACTTTTGAGAATTTTATAATTGTGATTTGGAATTAAAGTCATAGTTGATACAATGGCTTCAATACAGCCATGAATAATTTGTTCTTCAAAACAAGGATATGAGGTGACATAGAACATTCACCAAGAGTTCAAATGCCCGAAATAGACTTACAACTTCATGATACATCTCTACTATTCTAAACTCAGTCTTAGTCTTAATCCGTCTTTAAGAATTCAAAACTGAGAAGGCATACGGTTGAAGAAAATAATTTTTTGGTAGATTCGATTTTATTCTTATTTATTGTATTTCAGTTTATATTACTGAAAACACTTTTACTGATGAGCAAAAGTATAATGTGTAAATAAAATACAAAGCACATGGTTAAACATGGCAGTACACAAACAAAATTAAAGTATTGGTAACTGCTACTTATTTCTACATGTATTTGCATGTCGTCAACATTCTTAATGTAAATATTCAAAAATAAATAGCTTCTGAATATCCATTTACTTTAGTACAATTTGAACAATGCATCTTGGCTGTTAGTATACCTAATAACACCACCAAAAGATTGAAAATATATTCTATTCCTGGTAAACAGCCTATACAGGAAAAAGTTCTACAGCTTGGAACTTATATCTCTATTTCAAAATAAGAAATAGTTTAAGAATTCAGATTAAAAAAGAAAAGAAAATCACTTTTACAGTGATATATCTACCACATAAATTAAGTACTTATGAAATTACTTTTAGCCAAGCATAATGGCACATGCCTATCATGTCAGTAACTCAGGACTGCAAATTCAAGACCAACCTGGGCAATTTAGTGAAACCTTATCCCAAAATAAAAATAAAAGGGCTAGGGATGTAACTCAGTGGTAGAGCACTTGTCTAGCATGTGCAAGGGCCTAGGTTCAATCTTCAGTACTAGGAGGAGAAGGGAAAAAAAAAAGAAGAAGAAGAAAGAAAGAAAAAAGAAACGACAGTTCTTTTGTCTTTTTCATATTGAATTAATTACGGCTCAGACCTAGAGCACTTTGCTGGGCATGGTGGAGCACATTTGTAAGCCCAGCATTTGGGAGGCTGAGGCAGGAGTTTGCTGTGACTTCAAGACTAGCCTGGGCTACGTAGTGAGTTCAAGGCCAGTTTAAATTACATAGAGAGACCCTATCTCAAAAAAAATAAAATAAAATAAAATAAAGAGGGTTTTTAAGTACTAAAATAGTATTTTCCAAGTTGAAGAAATGTTAAGCTCTAATACTATGTAATAGATTGATAACAGGAATATTTTATATAACTATTATACAACTATAATTAATAATTAGCTTTATCACAAAATGTTAACTACCAAATTTTAAGTTTGTTCATTGATACATATATATTATCTAGATAAGGTGTATTATGTAGAAAAGATGCCTTCAAAAGGAAGTTACAATTATTGAAAACATTTTGAAAATCAATCACAGCTTCTAAGAATTTTAGAGCAAAAAGTGACCTATGGGATCACCTGGTCAAAACACTGTAGAACACCTGCTAACAAAAATCTCTGAAAAATGATCAAAATTAGGGCCCGGGATCTAGCTCAGTGGCCTAAGCGCCTGCCTGGCAAGTGCGAGGTCGTGAGTTCAATCCCCGGTGCTGGAAAAAAAAAAAAATCAAAATTTTGAGATTTTTTTCATCCACTTTCAACTCAGATTAACTTAAAGTACCTCTTACTCTCTTTTTCTTATAGTTAGAACATTTAAGCATAGAATTTACACAAATCAATTACACACAAAATTAACAGAAAGCTGTTTCATATGCTAAGTGAACAGTTGTTTCTACAGCTACAAATTGATCATTATAGATTACAACCCATATTCAAAATTCTAATTAATTCTATAAAATGCTTGAGAAGGAAAGTTCTTTCTTAACCGTATGCTTCTTTTCTATTGCATTTTGTAATGACTCTGTCAGAAAAACAAAGTTATTTAATGTTCTGTTGTGATCTATTGTAAATTTCAAATGCTTATTAGTCTCTGTAAATGATTTGATATTCTCACACTTAACAAATACTAGCGCAACACAAATTTCCAAGAATCATCTGTATATAGTGTGCAAGTATATAGTGTAAAACAGAATTTGAGAATACGTTGCTATTTCTAATCTTTTAATAGTTAGTGTTAAGATTTGAATATAGTGTTCACTTTCTGCAAAATTTGCAACTTAGCAGATAAGGTAGCTCAGTGATAGAGCTCTAATATGGTGAGCAAACATTTGCTTCACTGGGTTCCATCCCAAACAAAAACAAACACAGCAAATGAAGAAAATGAAGAGGAAGAAAGAAGGAGGAGGATGAAGAAAAATTATAGCTGGGGGTATAACTCACTGGTAGAGTGCCTGACTAATATTCATAAGGCCCTCAGTTCAATCTCGAGCACTGCCAAATTAATTAATTAAGTTTAAAATAGTTTCAAAGTTAAATGACAATAGGTATTACATAGAATGGTCAAAAATATTTTTTAAAAAGTCTACACACATACATACACATCATGGTTATGGGAGACATTTTAGAATAAAACAAATCCATGTAACTCAATAGTTCCTTAAATTTTATTTTATATAAATGTTATATTTTATAAAAACTGATAGAAATTTTAACAGAATAATAATACAATTTCTTTTAATACAATAATATTTAAAGTACAATTTTAAATTCCAGATATTATATTTTCATTTGTTGGTATTTATATATCATCTATGTCTAGAGAGAATTAATTATTTATTTACCTCCTGTCATGTGAAAGGAAATCTTTCAATTATTTTGACATGGTTCAAACTACTGGCTCCCAACTTGGAAATTGAAAGGTGAGTTAGTTAAGCATTAGATGCCAAAACTTAGTAGGCAGCAAAGTCATACCACCAGTAGCTTAACAAAGTGATAATAGACAGAAATGCCATCCTCACTGCGCTATTGAAATGTGTATTTAAGAACCTTGATTTTCAAAATTTTTCTTTTTCTTTTTTTGCTTTGTTTTGCTTCAAACTTCAAGGCAGAAAGAAACTACAATCTCTGACAATGGACCATTTCAAAACTCAACTTTAAAAAATTTACTAGATTTGGAAATTCTGCAGGGATCAGGCAATAGAAGAATAAAGCAGCTGATAAAGCAAATCACTAATTTATTCATTAATTTAGCAGAGTGTTCCATCACAGTTCAAGCATTCAAGCAGAGATGAACCTGAAGGGGGCCACAATTTAGTAAGAATCAGAGAAACGCAACCAGGGATAAGTTGGTATACTGGCTTTCCTGAAACAAAAAGCCATCATTTGAAGACTCTGCCAATTTCCATGGGTGTAAATATTCTTTTGGTAGCCAATCTCAAGCTCCCAAATTTCTGAATATTTGATAATTATCTTTTTGCACTGGTAAAAATTAGCTCCATCTTTATACAACTAATAACAGCAAATGAATATTTGCAAGCTCAATAAATGCTGTAACAGATGTATTTGAAACTGCTGTGGTTAGATTGGTTTAATGGCATTCTATTAATTTCGATAAACAACTTTTGTTTTTCTATTATTTTTAAAGCATTTTGTTAAGTTTTATAGAGAATATAAATACTAGTGAGATGTAGTCCCCCTTCTCAAAGAGTACATAGGTTTTAAGATGGACTATATACACAAATGAGAGTATCCTTACACATACGCCTTGTGCTATGAGGGCAAACTCATGAAGGAGAGGGCACATTTATACAGGACACAGGATTATAGGTTTCCTGAAGGATCTATCAGCTGAGTGTGGTTTCCCTGAACAGTATACAGATCTTTGACAAACATGAGGAGAAGAGATCAGGCTAAGGCAGAAGAGTTAATAGTGAAACACATTCAGAGACAAATAGTACCTTTTGGTAAACTGTGACGAACGGAAAGAACTTCTATGAAAAAATCTTTAGAGTAAATAAAACTGTGCCTACATACATTAACCATTTTCATTCTTACCATTAAGTAACACCTATCAGACATGTAATTTACTGTTAGGTCAATTTTACAGATAAGGAATCAAAGGACAGAGAAGTAGGCTCTTGTTATATTATGGACAAAGTTAATGCAAAAAAAGATTTAGAAGGTGAAATCACTGAAAGTATTACAGATCATACACACAAAAAATGGAATGAGTTTACTAGGGGCTTGTGCATCAGGACCTCTATTTCTATGGCAGAGAAAGTTTACTATCAAGCCCCACATGTCAATTCCCCCAACCAGTGCTGGGGATAGCTCTACAATTGAGCTGTCACCGTCCCTAGGTGGTGCTATTTTCAATGTGAGTGACACTAGCAGAAACTCAAAGAATCAAACTAAGGTAGGGGAAAGGAGTTGAAAAGAATTATTAGGTACTAACCCAGGGTGACGTTTCCTCCTCTTTCTCCTCAATGAAGTTGGTAAACTTTCAAGGTCAACAACCTTATACACAAATTATTATGAAATAAATACAATTTGTTTCTTTAGTAAGTACCTACTGGAAATATAGATAATAAATGATCATTTTTTACAGAGAATGTATTTTTGTTTTGTCTGTTGAGATATGGTGTCACTATGCTGTCCAGGTTGGTCTCAAACTCCAGAGTTCAAGCAGTCCTCTGTCTCATCAGTTTACTGAATAGCTGAGACTACAGGTGTGTGTCGCCATACTCAGCAGAGAATGTTTATTGTTTTAAAAACTAGTTAATATCTTTATTCTCCATACAAAGTATTCATTCTATCTTCAAATATACTTTTGCTACAACAACAGAAAAATACTGTTAAATAAATAATACTATGCAAAATTAGTCATGGAAACTGTATGATGATGTAAATATTATCTAATAATATTATCTCTGTCATGTAGAAAAGTTGGCACTAATCCTCTTTAAATCTTATTCTAATAGTGCAATAGGTGTGCCATTAAATATTAAATAGGAATAGAGAAAGCAGGAACAGAGGAGGAATGTTCCGTCTTACAGGTATAGAAGAAAAGCTTACAAAATGTGATTCCATAACTCTCCAATGCTTAATAATATCAAACTTAAGAAAAGTTGTTTCTAACATTATAAGTCTATTTTCTCTCAGTTTAATTTCAGTGAAATAGAAAAAGCCACTATCTCAAAAAGTGTCCTTTAAATTTTTGGCAAATGAATTGGTAAAATGAAAATTAGTTTAAAAATTTTTATACAGAATCTACTTCCTCAGTCTAGTTCTATTTAAAAAATATATTCTACTATCTTACATAGAAACTAAAAATGAACTACCACTCTGAAAATCTGCTTTACCCTAACCTAAATTCTGGCTAGACACAGCACTTCAGAAGCTTTTTTTATGGACCATTTCTATAAAATTGCCATTGCTTCTAAAGTATTGTGTTTTTTGTAAAAGGAATAGAATATACTTTCATAAATTTCCATACTTTGTTTTAAGAAAAGTAAGTAGGCTCCTTCATAATTATGAGATTGCTGAGACAGTGTTTGGAATTCTCCATGTGAGCCAATGAATGTGAGAAGACGTACATATACCTCGAGCCTGAGTCTATTCAGAATAGATGTACGAATTTTGACATCATGTTACAGATGAGTAAGTACTGAAAAATAAACCAAAGAACCACAGTATATTCTATCTTAAACTTCAGAAAAACAAAAATGGTAGCTGGGCATAACGCTCAGTGGCACAAGTGCCTGACAGGCAAGCACAAGGTCCCAAGTTTGATTTCCAGTATCAAAAAAAAAAAAAAAAAAAAAAAAAAAGCGGTGTTCTTTTACTTTAGGCAGTATCATCCCCAGTCCTCTAATCTTTCATTTTGGCACAATTTTTTCATTTTTAAGTGTAGCTCTCTTATGAGCCCTCAGTTCTCTAGATTTATTTTTGTTGTGGTAGTTGTTTAGCTTACTTTTACTTTAGGTATTCGATTCAATGGCATCATTGCTAATTCCATAACATGTTCATCACTCCAAAAAGAAATCACTGGCAAATGGTCAAAGAATTTGAATGAACGTTGCTCTAAAGAAGATATGCAAATGGTCAATAAATACATGAAATGATGTTCTATTATCACCAGCTGCTATGGTTGATATATTGTGTGAACTTGAGAAGTTTAGAAGTTTAACTAAGAGATTCAGCAGGGAGCCAGGGTTCTTACTTTGTAAATATCCTCATCCTGTGCAACAGGAGAGGACAGAGATTTGGTGAGTGCTACACCCACCCTGAAGTGGGGGTGGTGGCCTGTGTACAATATAAGGGAGAAGAGGCTTATTTCCCTTTTTTGGTTCTGGCTGCTGCCTTGAATTGTTGCCCCAGTGCCACACCACCCTGCCTTGGAGCCAGCTGATTATGGACTGAAATCCCCAGAAACTGTAAGCTAAATAAACCTTTCCTTGGTTCACTTTGGGTGTCAGGTGTTTTGTCCCAGCAATGAGAGAAAAGTAACCAAGGAACCAGCAATTAGGAAAATGGAAATTTAAATGATGATACCACTTCATACCTATCTGGATGACTTTTACCCCACCACCATCTAAAGCAAAATAAGAAATACTGGTGATGCAGGAAAAGCATAGAATTAAGACATAATCCAGCAATTCTTCTTCTTAGTATATCCCCCCCCAAAAAAAATTGAAAGCAAGGTCTCAAAAACACAGCCTTATTCACAATTGCCAAATGGTGAACAGCAACCCAGGGGTCTGTCGAAGGGTGAATGAATAAATAAACTGTGATATATACATACAGTAGAGCTTTTTCAATCTCAAAAACAACAACAACAACAACAAAAAAACCACACACACACACTCACAAATTCCGACACATCCTACAACATGAATAAACTCTGAAGATATTAATCTAAGTGAAATAAGCAAGAGACAAAGATTACACACTGTGTATAATTATATGAAGTATATAGAGTAATCAAATAATTAGGGCTACAAAGTAGGACAGTGGTAAGCTAGAGGTGGTAGTGGCAGTGATATGGAGTTACTTTTTAATGGGTATGGAGTTTCATTTTGGCTTGTTTTGTTTTTCAGACAGAGACTTGCTCTATTATATAAGCTGGATTGGCATTTGCAATCTTTCTGCCTCAGTCTTCCTAATGCTATGATTACAAGAGGTACACTTTGGAAAGATAAAAAAGTTCTAAGACAGATGGTAGTGATGGTTACACTCAATGTGAATACTACTTGATGCCAATGAAATGTACACTTAAAATGTTTAAAATGGCATAATTACAATGTAAAAATAAAGGAAAATAGTATACATGACAAAGATACCAGCTAGCCCAGCACCTTTACCCTTAGATGTATACCTAGAGAACTGAACATTAAGTCCTCATAAAAACACCTATATGAATGTACACAGAAGTATTATTCATAAAGGACAAAAGATGGAAGCAAAACAAATGTGCATTAATAGGTAAATGCATGAAAAAATGTGGCATATCCACACAATGGCACATTAGTCAAAAAAAGGAATGTTTTACTCAGGCATAGTGGGCAACTTAGTGAGACCACGTCTCAAAATAAAAGGAAAACTGGACGTGATATGCATCCTTATAATCCCAGCACTTGTGAGGCTAAGGCAGGGAGATCACCATGGGTTTGAGGCCAGTCTAGGCTATGCAGTGAGTTCAAAGCCAGCCTGAACTACATAACAAGACCCTGTCTATAAAAATCCAAAACTAAATAACAACAACAAAAAAATAGGAAAAAAGAAGAGAAGGATGTAGTGCTGTGGTAGAGCTCCCCTGGGTTCAATTTCCAGTACTACAGAAATAAAACGTAAAACAAAATTTACAAAAACAAATCTACTCTAGGGTCATCCATGTTGTTGCAAATGACAGAATTTCCTTCTTTTTTAGGCCGAATAATATTCCACTGTGTATATCTGCCACCTTGTATGTATGTATGTATGCATGTATGTATCTGCCTACCTACCAACCCACCTACCTACTGCTGGATACTCAGGTGGCTGCCATGTCTTGGTTATTATAAATAGTGCTGTAATAGACAAAAGAGTGCAGATAACTCTTTGACATCTTGATTTCAATTCCTTTAGATTCTTGATTTGCAATTCCATAATGACTAAAAATGATGAATAATTTATACATTTAGCTTTGTAAACATCTTTTTTTAGAAATGTCTATTTAGATCTGCCAATATTTATAGAGTATTCGTCTTCTGATTACTGAGTTACAAGAGTTTATATTTTTATATTCTGAATACTAATCTCTTATCAATATGTGATTAGAAAATATTTTCTCCCATTCTCTAAGGCATCTTTTTACTTTACAAACAATGGTCTTTGAGGCATGAAAGTTTTAAATTTTGATGAATTCCAATTAATCTATTCTTTCTTTTGTCGTTGGTGCTAGTGTCATATCCACCCAAAATCATGAGTGTCTTTGTTATATTTTTAAGAGATTTATAATTTTAGCTCTTCTATGGAGGGTTTTGGTTCAGTTTGACTTAATTTTTCTATATGGTATGAGGAAGTGATTCAATTTCATTCTTTAACCTACAGATATCCAATTGTCTCAGCACCATTTGTTGAAAAATTATCTTTTCCAGGTCATATTATATTAGTAGTCTTGTTGAAAATTAATTGACCATAAATGTAAAGATTTATTTCTCGGTTTCTATATATGCCCTTATGCTGATACTACAGTCTTGGTATTCACATAAAATTTTAATTTCATTTAAGCACAATGATAAATTATTATTTTATATCAAATGCTAATGATATAAAATTAATATCATTTACTTTTACTGTTTCTTGTCACCATATTACAGAATTTTACATAGTAGAAAGACTTGTTAGATATATTCATTTTCAAATTCACTTTTGAAGTCTTGTTGTATTGCATGTATGTACAGCAAAAGATTTAAGTAAAAATAATATTCTTTACTATTGGGGAAAACTCTGACTTATAGGAATTTAAATACTGTTATAACAGAGGGTTCTATTTCAACCTGTGCATCATAAGCATTAAAGGAATATTTACATTGCATACTGACATATTTACACATTTACATACACAGTGACTGCCTTTGACTATTTCTCTTCTTTCTCTAGATCTAACTAGAGTCCTGCAAGAACTACATTAATGCTTTCTAAGCACAGCAACCTTAACGACCTAAAAAGTTTCTACCTCTTCTGAACACTACAGTGACCATCAAGCTTCCGGCATGTGGACCTTTAGAGGGACACACTCAATCCAAAGCAGATTAAAAAGGAAAACAACCAGAAAAGAAAAAGACAGAAGTGCTGCAATAGAAGTGCATACAGGATTCAACGGGATAGAGGAATTTTATGCATATTTTAGACTCCAAGAAATTTTATATTTTGGCTACTAAAAACTTTGAGTTGGTGCACTATAAAAACTATAAACATGAAAAATAAAAATCAGATCACTCAGGAAGAGATGAGTACGTAGTTACATAAAGATTAGAATCTAAATTCTCTATATAATAATGATTTTTCACTACCACAAGCTAATTGCTAGTTGATAAGTACTGCTCACTTAATTAAAATCTGAAATAGTGCACCATTAGATTAAGAATAACATTTTTAAAAATTGAAGTATAACGTCACTGAGAAGAAAGTCATCAAGAAATTATTTGTCATATATGACAAATTAAAGATATAAATCTATTTTAAAGTAGAATTTTTATTTTTCACTTCTTAAAAAACCTGTGCATGGCCTCATTTTTACAAACAAGTGAAAATTTATAACCAAACCAGAGAAATCATTCCATAACAACTTCCTTTAGGAAGTGCGTGTTTATTTCAACATTAATATTTAAAATATTTAAAATACTTGGAAATACTTAGCTTCTTTACAAATGCCTTCAGTTAGAACTAATATCAATACTTAATAGATCTTTCTTTTCTAATGTATTCATTTATTAAGTTTACCTATTCAGTGACAAATTCAGTGGTAGGCCCCAAAATAAAGAGATCAACTTGATACTTTCTCTGTTTTAAGCTGCACATAGTTTAACAGGGGATTAAACAAATACAGATGGGTGCAGGTGAGAATAGTCAGGTGTTATGCAAGATATATCAGAAGGAGAGAGGGAACTCAAAAAAAGAGACAACTAATCTGAATAACCAAAAATTTGAATAAGGTCCCCAAGCCAAAACTTTATTATTTACTTGTGCATTAACTGTCATAATATGACAAAATGTTTACAAAAATTATGATATTGATGAAGACTTAGACTGTCAGCAAGACAGGAGAAAAGCTGAGAAAGTGTGTGAAAGGTTTTTCTTTTTTTGGTTGTTTGTTTTTGTTTTATAAGACAAAGTGTCACTATATATTACTCAGGTTGAACTGGAAATCACTATGTAGCTACAGCTAGCTTTAAACTTATGTCAATCCTCCTGCCTCAGTCTCCTAAATTCTAGGATTGTAAGTGTGTATTATCACACCCAGCAAGATTTTCAGTCTATCTAAAATAAAGCCATGGAGTTAAGACAACAATTGTCCAGTGTGTGTGTGTGTGTGTGTGTTCTGCAGGATGATTTTTTTTCTTTTTAAACTACCTATTTTAAATCCTCAGGCAAGGAAACAATTTAGATTATATCAGTCAAATCAGGAAGTCCCAGCACCTTGATTTCTAACAATGAAAGAAATCATATGCATAAGGTAAGACTTGTTTTGAATACTTTTTTGCCCTCTCACTCTCTAGGACAATCCTGAACTTCCTCTGTAGCATACTTTAGGCTCGTCTCCCACAATACATAAATATGTTTTGTAGTCACCTAAGCAGAAGTTACTTGATGCTGCATGTCCTCCCAGAAATATAAATCTGATTTTCCTTTGAACAATTTTTGCTCTGGAAGAAGAAAATGTTCTCCAGAATGCTTGTAGTCATTTGAGGCTGGCCGATTATTCTTTCAGTTTCTTCTGGAATTACTCAAATCACACTTATTTCTTCATTGGATTTTTTTCTTTAAATTAACCCTAAAACACATTTGGCTTTTTTATGCCTTCAGTTGTTCAAGATTTGTGGACATTTGACTTCTACAGAATCAAGTTTCTAGAAAATTATTCCATAATCAATATGTAGAATAGCTATAGCCAAAATAGGAAAACGGTCCTTGCCTTCATGTACATTAGATACCAACCACATCTTTGGATGCTGTAGGCTAAAATTGTGCTGGCATTTTTAAAATTCTATTTTGCAATGTAGGTACAAATGTAATTTGTTTCCCTCTGTCATTCATAGAACTTTGCTAGCACTACTGTTTTCCAAAGTACCTTCTTCCCTCTTGTTTCCTTCATTCTTTTTCATCAAGTGTCCATGTTCAGTATTATTTCTCCAACTGCCCTCCCTCCACCCCCATGCATTAGCTGTAAAATAGATGTAAAGCTTGGTGTAAGTCCAAAAATTTTATGATCAAAATACATACTTAGCAAATTGTTTGGCTAAATCTTTCATGTATGATGAAAGATTATTACCACAATTCATTAGCAAATTATAGACTTTGAAATGTAGGCAGACAAATATTTGGCCCTGTATCAATCAATTTGGACCAGCTGGGTAGAATTCACACAATCTCAGGAAACCTGGGAAGTGAGGTGCTCTTTCATTTTTCATTCACTTGAAACATTAAAGAAAAATTATCATTCTATAAAAATGTCCACTTTCCAAGATTTTAGAAGAGACCTTTTAGAATGGATTTCATTTTCGGTCAATTACTACTTTAGTGACCAATAAACTGACCCCTACACCACCACCACCAATGATTGCAGAAACACAGTGCCTGTCTATCATACAGAGAGGTACTTTCATACCTATTATAATACAATTTAAACAGCTAAATATTTAATAATGATTTTATTGTCCTTAAAACAGAAGGAAACTTCTATATGCACTAAGTAAGCCTAGAAACTAATTTTGCGGTCATTTACAATTAATATCATTAACATTCTTCTTCTGAGCCTTCCTAGCCTAGTGAGGTGACCCTGTATAAAGATTTTGATTGATCCTATGTCTATCTGTTCTGGTTAAGCTACAAGGCTGTATATAGGGACAGCTGCACTTTGGGAGCAACTTAAAACAAATTTCATCTTAGTGGCATCTAATCCAGTGTTTGGTACAAGATGCATGGAAAAGTCAGTGTCAAAATTAAACAATGACAGCTTTGCAATGAGCAGATGCTTTTGCCTTGCAGCTGTAAAACCTTCAAACAATCCAGTACTCTACTGTCTGGTCACGCAATCACTACAAAGCAAGGAATACATTTTGTCATTTGTACAAAATGTTTGCTCTTAAAGTCTATTTTCTTTTAAAATAAAATTTAAAAATAGTAATAGGAATACCCATTGAGGGCAATACAATCATACAGCTCTAAATTAAGTAATAGGATTTTTTACAAAGTGTATTTATCAGGGTAAAATGTTTGAAAAAGAGTAACTTCTTTACCATAGAGCACCAAATCCTATACAAGACATCTTAAGCAAAAGAAAAATGCTTTTAAAAATGCTACAGTCAAAAAACTTTTGGTATAAAAGGATAAACATGTAAATGATTTTTTACATGTAAACTTCATCTTAATATACCTAGTTCAGTCTTGTTCTCCCTTGTGTTCATGAGTACTTTATATTCACTTATCCATCCTTTAATTCTCTTTTTGTTTTTTAATTTAGTGATTTGTTTTGCTGGAGGAAGGAGTTAGGGAGGAATGAGGATATTCTTATTTTACGTCTAGAAAATATTTAAATATTAAAATATTTCTTTGCTTAAGTAATGTTACCAATCTTTATGCACTGTAGCAGAGAACTCAGTTTCTAACATTCAGGAACCTAGGGGTTAATATTTTAATAGTGAAATAAACTTTTCTTCATGAGGAAAATGCATTCCAACCACTGTCTCTGTGAACTCAAAGAATTAGCCCCACCTAAGCAATGGCATGGTCATGATCAATCCATGTCTGCTAATTGAGGTTCTGGCTTTAAAGATAGTTTTTTATTGTACCAACAAGAAATATTCTACTAGCTTTACTTTTATTTTAAATAGTCTGCTGCAAAAGAAATATTTTTGTGAAGTTTTCTTAATCTTTCACATTTTTTCTTGAAATATTTCCTCCTTAAGGATATTAATTCATTAATACATCATTGTTTATAAATTTCATTAGATATTTTGTTGGTTGAAGGTTTGAGAATTCTCCATATGTTTCTCTTCACCCCCACCAGTCACATTTCAAAGCTGAGTCTTAAAGTAATGGCCACATTAGTAGGAAATATGCAACATTTTATTTAAAATGTCAAAGAGGATACAGAATGTTCTTCAATTAAAAGTCTGAGAAACAAAACAATGTTTGTGGTTGCTTTTTGATTTTTGTAATTTATTTTCTAAGAATGTGATTAACACATTGACATAAATAGTATATTGCTGTACTATGCCTTTTTAAATATAAATTCTAGACATTCATTATAGGAGATAAACTACATTCAGACTGAAACATTTATAATTACTATAATGTATTACTGGTAAGTTTTTGTTGTCTTCTTTGCTCTTAACTATTAATTAAAATTAATTTGAATAACGACATTACTAATATATGCCATCAAACAAAAGTAAACCATGTTATTTAAAATATATCATGAGAAACTGTAAAAATATAGAAAGACAACTGACTTATATTTTTAAATTCAATCCCTGTATCTTAACCTATATAGCTTTCAAGAAGAACTAATTGTTTTACAGTTTCTGTGTTCCAAAGTGCATTATAAACAGTTTTAAGGATGAAACCCCAAATTTGCACAAACTGAATTTATTAATATTTTCTTGTTATTTCATAATGATGGTTAATAACTAGAATTATGCTAATAGCTATGTGAAAATATTTTGTTGAAAGTGTACTCCAATTTAAGGTTATTAATTGCACCATTCCCATTCCCATTTAATACATCTTCTTATATACTTTCATGGAATCATGGAGAGATTTGCAAAAATAATTCACTCAATAAATTGTTATCTTTTAAGTGTATTTTATCCTTTCAGTTCACTCAATAACAGCAATATATATTAAAGTATTTTTTACTCAAAAATACATAAATAAGTCACAAACCAAAAGCTAACAGATGTGTGACTTCTAATTAGTTATAATAATCTCTGCTTCAATACCATTAGAATGAGCCTTTCTTTCCTTTTGAAAACTAAAAAAGCTTTCCTTTGAATTTTAAACTGTCAGGGTGCTTCAAAGTCAATGTACAAAATCTGCTTTGATTAAAATTTTAGACATCTACAGTGATAACTTTATGAAAGGAAAATATTAAATTATAATTATCCTAAACAGACACAGTCTTGTGAAACTAACCCTACATTCATGTTAAAACACAAAGAGTTGAATATAATGAATTTGATTCATCCTCGGACACAAAGCTTCACCACAGTAAACTCAGTCAACTGTTGCTCTTGCGCTTATATTCATGGTGCTTAAATAGCGCACTTTAAAACAAAAAAAACTCCAATTGGCTTTTCATACATCCACCCTCCCCAAAAATAACGCACTTGAAAAACTCAAATGATATGAAAGGCTTCAAGGCCTCTTTTCTCCCTTTCATTCCCCTTTTTTTTATTTCTGTTTGCAGTAATCTGCCTTTCTCTTTCTCTTTCTCATTGCTACAGAGCAAGCGAGGAGGCTCAGAGCTTTGAAAAGGGGGCTCAGTGTGTAATGGGTCCACTAGAATTAATTTACTTGCACTGAATCCATTGAGCACAGAGGTTCCCCCCTTCTCAAATCATTTGGAGTCGAACGCAGCCCTCAGCCTTTGTAATTCTAGTAAAGCACTTAAAGTGCACAGTAGGTGTTCATGAGGACCATCTGGTCAAAAGCAAAACAAGCTGCTGATTTTGCCTTTGAATAGAATGAAGCAAGTGTGAATTAGTCTCTTCAATTAGCACTATTACAACCTGTCAAGTGCATATTGTAAAACAGGATTATTACAGTATTGGTCACCAGTGCAATTATTTACTCTCTGCCTTTTCTTGCATATAAAAATGTCTTATGTTTATTAGTTTCTGATACCTGAGCATAATTTCTTGTAAGCATTTCAAAACTACCAACATCCAAATTACAGATTATGATACACAGTTGGCTAAGATGACAGGATACACACATTTTAGTTAACAACGGGCCAAAGTATTATCCTAATTTTTAACAAAATTTCATCGCTTGTGTCTTTTTGAAATGCAGGTAAAAAAATACTTATATAGGTGGAAAAAATTTCTTAATTATTGTATTCTAAAATATTTTGGGGATGGGGAGAGACTTGTCATTTCCAAACAGATACACTGTAAATATCCAATTTATTTCCTAAAGAAATAATTTAATAAGAATCACAGAAAATGTCACTATTTATAAAATGATCATTGCTGATTTGTACATTTAAGTGGTATTATTCAAAAGGTCTTAATTTTAAAATACAACTTGAAACCAGTAATAAATATGCATATTTAAAAGAAACTCATAATCTTCTCTTCTGTACACTGAGTCTGAATTCATTGCCCAGTTGCTTAAGAAATTATCTCTTATTCTTGCCAAGATGTCATTTGTGATTTTAAAGTTTTAAAAATTCAACTGATATACACTAATAAAAATTATTTATTCTAGTTGATCCAATACATGCCATTTATCTTGCATTAAAAACAAACCACTTAAACTTTTAATTAAATAAACTCACAACTTAATTTACCCTCTTGCATATGTACGTTCTCAGCTATCCCACTCTTCAGTTCTTGCCAGCAAGCCCCCTACCTGGAAAACAAACAAACTAACCAAAAACACACACACACACACACACACACACACACACACACACACACACAAACAAAAACCTAACCAATATTTAAAACATTTAGAAAAAGTGCGTTTTAGCTAAGAAATTATAGTCAATTCGCTACTAGAAAACTGCTCATTATACAACCTGTAAAAGACCATTATGTATTTCATAACTTTTACTGGCCACTACCATTAAAAAAATACTCCAAAATATACATTAGTCAAGCAAGTTGAGAGACTACCATATAGAAAAATAAATATAACACAAAAAAACTGACATAAGTTTCAACTTTTCAGAATTAAGAGTTAGCCTCACGATTTCACAATTGTTTTAAAGAATTGGTTATGACTTAGGTATTTAGTTCACCACTTCATGCTAAATCAAACCCTACTGGCTTCCCACTTAATCACTAGTTTGTAGCACACAGTCCTAGTAGTGAAATGTGCTACTTCCTGCAAGATAGAGCCTTATAGGTGGTCAATTTTCTCCTTTCATTTCCATTGAGAACTAAATCAACATTAATAAGAACAGTGAGAATTCTGCAGTAAAGTGAAACTTAGGAGAGGATTTAAATAATTCCAGTAGCTATTTACTTGCTTCTCACTGTAATAGAGAAGTAATACTACATGATTCTACACTAGAAATACTTAGGTTTCTTATCTTTGTTATTCTGGGAGTCAGGTGTATATTCCTTAAATTTGTATGACATCTACAAAGAAAAGTAGATATACTGCCCTACAGATGCTTTTGCAATAATAGATAGACAACAAAGAATTAGTTTCTAAGAAAAGTTGGCTTGATTTCAGGGACTTTATATCCTTTTCCACACCTGGGTTTTGGATTTGCAGAAGGCAAATCAATCTTTTTCCCCTCCTATTTTAAATTCATTCCAAGTACATTTGAAACTACAGATCTTTAATAGTATTAGAATTACTTGAATATGTACAATTAACTGTTAAAAATCTGAATTCTCAGTGTAGAAAAATGATTAAAATAAGGTAAGTATATTTAAATGTTTGCAGAAATTCAGTAAAGTGTGACAAGCAGCTAATTTAGAACCCCAGAAGATGGGCTGTCATAGATTTATTGTCATGTTATATATAAACTGTCATAAAGCTACTGTCATATTATTTGGTATTTTTTACAAGCTGTTTTATCATAATGAAAAAGACAAAGGATTTTCTTATGACTACATGTAACTATTCTGGCTGTTTTTTATTCCACTATTGCCTTCTCAAGTAGGAGGATAATGTAAGTAAAAGAATTTGTTAAAAGCTTAAAACAGAAACAAAAATCAAAACCAAAAACCTCAGTAACTAACTAATTTAATTTAAAATCTGGAGCGCCCAAAGGACAAAAGTCACGCACATTGTGAGGCAGCAGACTACAGAGTCGGCACAGAGTCAGAATGAACAAACACTTGTACAACCATGGGTTTATCACCACTAACTTGCATACACATATGGTCACTGAAGAATTTATTTAAAATTCAGACTGCCTCTTGGTTCTATTTTCTAACCTGGCATTTTAAAAAATGTATTTTGTTCATGCAGTTGAAATCAGTATCTTTTTCAATCTTATTTTACTAATAAAAACGGCCTTCTGGGTGAAAAATATTGTAAAAGCTTCATTTTAAAAATCCAAGGCTTTCAAAAATTAAAAACTTCACCTAGAACATAAAAATACTATACTGAAGAAAATGATTGAAGAAAAAAAAAAAGAAAGAAAATGAGCAAAGATTTTTTTATTTCTTTAAAATTTCTTTCTTTTTCTCAATGTATTACATACGTCAAAATTTATTCGTGAACTTAATACTGAAAAGAGATTGCCGAAACTGATGACAAAGATTAACTTTCAGTTTAAGATACATACCATCATTACATTTCCACGGTAAAAACAAAATAGTACTATGTATGTAGATGCAAAATTGTTTCAAAATTGTATTCTTATCCTGATGCAATCGAACTGACATCTAGTCATACAACAAGAAATAATAAGATGTACTTAAGTATCACCATGGATTGCAAGGCTGTAAACAAGTGCACTTTTCCTGGTCTTGAACTATCCCGTCCCACAGTGATCCACAAATTGAAGGAGAAAAGTCAGCACTAGGCCTACAGAGGTGATTCTCACTCTATTTCTCAATATTCTTTTTCTAAGTTGTATAAAATAAAATAGCCCATGTGGACCCGTCTACTAACAGAAAAGTATTAGAAACAACTGCTTTTATCTTTTCTTCACAACTAGTATGTTAAAATATTACTTTAAAATAACTTTTAAAAAAGAAGAAACCAAACTCTTGCCAAGAAACACCTAAGAATTTCTGTTTCTGGAAAACTATTTCTGGAATATTTTTCAAATGTCAGAAAATGGTAGGAAAAAGATTTACTGTTTTCAAGTCCTTGAAGCTTAAAATTTATTTGATAATCTAAATACTATGCCACAGAGAACAGTTTCAGCCAACTGTGGCACACTATGGCACATTTACAGAATTTTAAATATTTCTTTGAATAATTGATGTAGTCATTTTGAATCATTCTGCATAGGATATCAGGTGTGAGCAGATTGCATTAACGCTGCTTAAACATTTCAACTTGTCAGTATGGCCAACTCGATTTCGGAAATATTTGCAGTATTTTCCCATCGAAACAGTAATAAAGGCAAAATAAATATATGCCACTACTTTATAATCACCGAACATTAATGAATATTTTATGTCTTTTTAAATCTCCCTGTTTAATTTAAAAGGGTGAAATTAAGTCTCCTCCCTGCAATATGCCAATTATCTGTAAATCAAACAATAACTTGGCCATTATGCTCCTTTTTGTTAATATAAGAGAAGCTATTTGAAAACAGAATGGTATTTTTAGGCTCTCAGCTTAATAGTCCTTTCTGCCCTCTTGTGGGAGAACGTTGAAACATACCCAAGATATTGAAACCAAGAATTTTTTTAAAAAGGAAAATTTTAGCTATGAAAATCTCAAAGAGAAAGAAAAAGAAGTCTTTTTATTCTTCAGGCATTATACTGTCCTTCAGTTCAAAAAAGCAAATCAATGAAAGAATGAAATTTACCTCTTACCTTGTATTACTGATTAAGTTGGAGTTATTCTGGAACTTAATTTCCTTGCTAAATTAAACTACACATGTAATTTGGATATTGCTATTATATTTACCCTGTGATAATTCTGATAGAGCCATAATAAAACTTTTTGTAATGTAAAAAAAGTTATTATTTTCAGAAATTAAAATTTTAAAGCACAAAATATAAATTATAAAGATTAAAAAGAAAATGACAATTCATGCCTACTAAAATCCTGGAAAAGAATCAAATAAGTCAAAACTATGGTTCAAGTTAGGAGTCAGGAAAAATGTTAAAGACTTTAGTTACCAGTCAATAAACTAATCAAGTGACCAATGAAGAAAATAAAGCAGTGCATTGTTTATGCCAAACTCAAAAGATGAAATTCATTGACAAAACGTAAGATATGGAAACCATTAATAATCTAGCCATTGCTGAAACAATTCATATACTTCTGAAAAAAATCACTAGGGTGAGAATAACTTATTCTTTCAAGATGACATTAGTAATTATTTTAAGCAATGCAGTCTAAGAGAAAATTATGAAATAATCCAAGATTAAGCATGATTAATTCTCTTTAAAAATTAGCAGATAAAAAATGATTGTTGTCTCATATGTGGAGTAATATAACATAGTAATTATATCAGTGTTTCTAAATACACAAGTCCTGTTGTAGCCTTAATTGTTTTTCCCTCTATGAAGGTAAATTATTGGCTCTTAGGTGGGTGGAGCCAAAGGCATACTTAGAAGGTATCGCTCATCTCTTGGGAGAGGTTCTATTTTGAAACAGTGGCCTTTCTTGAACAATCTGAAGACAACACTGATAAACAGGTTCTTTTCAGATATTCAGAGCTGAAGGGGAGTCTCCAACAACATGATACAAGTACTGTCTAAAGCTAAGATTGAGCTGCTTAAAAAAAAACCCACCTCAAATTCCTTTCAGCAACAGAAGAGTGTACAATTCAAATAAATATATCTGACTTTTAAAATAAGTGACTATAGTGACTTTTAAAATAAGCTATAAAGATCTTCCAAAATGAATGCTGCCAACACTTTCTAAATTATTTTGGACAATTACCCTAAAACTATGAAATATATGAGTTATTCTTAAACCTGGTTTTAGTACATTAGTTTAAGAATTATCAAGAGCTCCCATTTACAACATCTATTTTTCTAGGTCAAGTCATTTAGTGTGTCTACAGTAATCACTGATGCTCCAGTTAATTAAAATTAAGAACTCAATAATGAAACATAAAGAGAGTTTCCAACCAGAACAGATAAGCCCTCTTTAACAGGGTCAACATTAGCTATAATGAGCTACCTTTATTCCTTAGCTGTGAGACATAACTCACCTCTTGAATGGTACTGCTTCCTGAGAAGTTCAGGTTGTACTCCCGCTGGACTTCTCGGTGGGTGATGATCAGCATGAAGTTTTGATTTAATGACTCCTGCAGGGCACTGAAAGGGTTGAAAAAAAAAAAAACAAGAAACTCAGAGTGAACAAGTTCTAGCTTGCTTTACAGCTAGCTGCAAAAACCCCAGGAGTACCGTACCTAACCTCCACACAGGCATGTCAGGGCCCAATGTTATCATCTTTGCAGTTCTAAAGGCAAGAGAGCATGCTGAGAACAACCAAGGGGAGCTAACCTGTTAACTCTTTCTCAACCAAGCTGTTTTCAACTTCAACCCTAAATACTCTGCATATGTACAAGTTTCTACAAGTCATATGTTATTACCTAAAGTACATACATATTTTCTCCAAAAGAACTGTCAATTTTATCAACTCCAAATATGCTACTAAAATGTATACTCTGATTACATAAGTGAAACAGCTGTTCTAGAAGAAGTATGAA
>RJWT010006658.1:0-28803 GCA_004365215.1 Cuniculus paca | reverse complement strand
CTGAGGGGAGGGGAATAAACCATAACATGGGGCAGTGAGAAAGTCAGAACCTCATGGAAAGCCAAGACAGGGGCAGTGCTAGGGAGGTCCGACCTGGAGGGTCATCGTGGATGTGATGCAACCCTGAGGGCTGTGCTGCAGGCTTTGAGTCTTCTGATCAAGCTCAGGCGTCAGTGAATGTTGGTCTGTCCTCATCTCTCTGGATCTGTACTCTGCCTGCGACCAGTTACCTTTTCCACCATTTATTTTGGTGAAATACTTTACATTTCTTCTCTAATTTGAACCTTCCTCTTGGTTTCTGTTTCAACATAGTTTGGACTTGCTTGAGACCATCCTAGGCACTAACCACCCATGATAGTAATTTCCTCATAAATCATTTCAGTTTTGGAATTCAAAGCCTTATCTTCATTCTATCTATGTGAACCAGTTAACCTACTGCTTCTCAAGAGGTTAGAGTAGTATTCATCCTAACATTGTTCAACTTTCAGAAAATCTCATCAAATACTTGCAAGTATTTTTTAAATTAAGTTTATTGGTACATTTTAGATATACATAATGGTCATATTCACCATAGGGAGTTTGTACCAGTACATGATATATTTACATTTCTTTTTTTTCCCAATCCCCTCTTCTCCCTTCAATCTATCTTCCCCTTTCTATTTACAAAGCTTCATTTCCATTTTATTCTTGTTTTTTTTATTTTTTGCCTTTTCCCTTACTTCCTTTCCCCCTTCCCCCACCCTAGTTTCCTTTTCCTTTTAAATAATCTCTTCTCATTTCACAGTATCTACTGTATGTTTTGGCTCTTATTTACTCTTTCAGTTTTTCACACCAGGGAGACAATGGGATGTTTACATATGTGAGTCCGATTTATTTCATTTAATGGTACATCTCAAGTTCTATTCATTTACCTAGAAAAACCTCAAATTATCCTTCTTCAAAGCAGAGTAGTACTCCATTGCATTAAAGAACCACATCGTCTTTATCCATTCCTTGGTTGATGGAATTTGGGTTGTTTCCAAGATTTAGCTATTACAAACTGTGCTGCTATAAACATGAGTACACATATGTCACGGTGGTATGATGTTTTTAATTCTTCTGGGAAGATACCCAGAAGGGGAATAACTGGGTCAAATGGAATCTCTAATTCTAGCTTTTTGAGGAATCTCCATACTGATTTCCACAGTGATTTTACCAGTCTACACTCCCACCAACAGTGGAGAAGTGTTCTTCTTCACACCACCACCAGCATTTGCTATGGGTTGATTCCTAAATGATAGCCATTCTTTCTGGAGTGAGATATTAAAACAAACACTAAATCTACTGGAAGAGACAATAAGCAGAACTCTTGAAGACATAGGGGTAGGCAAAGATTTGATGAACAAAAACCCTGATCACACAGGAAATAATACAGAGAATCAATAACTGGGATCTCATCCTATTAAAAAGCTTTTGTGCAACGAAAGAAATCACCAACCAAGTGAAAAGACAACCCACAGAGTTGGAAAAACTCTTAACCAATTGTCCTTCAGACAAAAAATTTATATCTAGGACATGAAAGAAATGAAAAAATCAGACTCCTCAAATTTAAAGACCCAATCCAAAAATAGGTATCTGAGATAAACATACACTTCTCATATGAAGAAATACAAATGGTAAATAAATATATGAAAAAATGTTCAGTCTCACTGGTTACTAGAGAGATGCAAATTGCAAATATTTTTAAATTAATTTTAGATTTAAATATTTTATTCTACCTATACAAATACAATGTGGTAGAAGTTAATAAACAAACAAACATATATATCACATGTAAAGTGAGTGAATAATTATTCAAAACCAGAGTTTGTAATTTTATGGCTTGTTAACTTTGCAAGGACTACTAGGAAATTCTGAAACTCATCACTTTTTCACATTTTCTGTTGCAGAAATGCACCAATAGATGAAAAATACTCAGCTTTTACAAGTGGATCCTGCATTAAATGCGTGGTAATACTTGAATATTTCTGAAGACAATATGTCTTACTTCCGAACAGACAGTGTTACTGGCCAACCATCAGGCAAATCCTCATCCTGATATACTTGGATTTGGCCATGACAGCAAACTAATATGAGTGAAAACACGGTCGTATAGATCTGTGTCGTCAAGAACAGTTGTGGCCAGTAGTTTCCCCAAAATGATGGCAGGCACTCTGACTTGTTTGTCAAATACAGTGACTATTCTTTGCACCTATGTTTCTAATTCCACACTGACATTCCCAAATTCCTGCGTAATTCACACCTTCCCTCTAATACTCACCATCAATTACCTTTTCCACTCTCCTTCCAGATATTCCTCCTAAAATCTCTTGTCATTTCTTGTCCTTATTTCTATACCGTATGCTTTCTGCTAATCTTCCCTTTGTTGGAACTCCAACAGAAAAATATTTTATTCCCTGGGCAAGAGATTTTAGAATTTGTCTTTTGTCCAGGTTCAGCATCAGGACCTAAAAACAAGCAGAAACTTCCAGGAGGAATCAGGTAGCAAAATCTGGGAGATTCGACCAGAAGGCAGAGTAAAGATACTTATGACTTACGAGTTTCCCTTTTCCATTAATGGAAGTGTGGACACAGGAAAGACTGAGCTTCCATAGTTAGGTGTATTGAAATAGAGAAGAGATTAGGGTCTGGCTCTGGAGAAAATGTAAGATGCTGCTGTTAGTGGGTAAGGAAAGAGCCAAGACTACAGGGAGACATGATTTCATTTCATTCATTTATTTATTTTTCTATTTTTGAGACATGGTCTTACTACGCAGTTCAGGCTGGCCTTGAACTCAGTATATAGCACAAGATGGCCTCGAACTCGCAGCGATCTTCCTTCCTCAGTCTCCTGAGTGCTGGGATGACAGGTATGCGCCATCATGCCCAGCCTGAGACACGATTTTAAAATCTTAACCCCTTTATTGTTGCTGTTTGCTTGCTTCTTCTAATGATATATGTCCTATATCGAAGTTAGCACTGCCATCATTACAGAAGTTATCATTAGTGCAGCAAAATGTTTCTCTTAGAAGGTCATGGTATACTTGGGACATTCCTCCCACACAAGGTTTGCAAGACAGAACCGTATAACGAAACAGGTATCTCCCTAAAGAAACAAAAGCGAACGTGTTCACTCTGTCTCCTTTTACCATCTTCTTGACAGTGTCTTCACCCCAGAACCTCACTGATGTTCTAGAGACTAGAATAAGTCCAAAGGTTGTAGATGTCATCTACGTCTACCAAATTGTGAGCAGCCAAAAGACATCTTCATCCACACAACCCATACCCAGCTTTGTATCTGGAGAACCCACATCCCCACCTTCTTCCATGATCTCAATTTCTCTCTGTACCTCAACTCCAGGGATTGTGCTCACCACTGGTAATATTCTGTCTTTCTCTAACCCTCACTTACCTGTATTGCGATCATTAAAGTAAAAGTTTTCTGTGGCACAACTCTTGTTGTCCGGCAACAAATTAAACTTCCAGCATTGTCTCATGGGATGACGGCATTTTTCTCCATCAAAGTGCCAACATCTATGGCAATATCGAAGCCCTAAAAAAAGAAAGGAATCCTTAATGAATAACTCTAGGGAAAGTGATTCTGCTTCAGAAGACTGGGTTGGGGAAATATCACAAAAAGGATATCGACACTGTCCCAGCCTTAATCCCTCTATCAGGGAGAGCTATGACTCCCTTCAAGAACTAAGGACTCCACTTCCTGGCTGAGGGCAGAAAGAAGATCCCAGCATAGTGAGTGAAGAGAGTGAGTAATGTTTAGATAACTCAAGAATGTCCCTTCTCATTATTTGTCCAAGAACTGCAAACCAAATGCACTATACATTTTCTCAGCATGCCGTCACCTGTGAAGAGAAGAAAATTCATCTTAAATCATTTTACAGTAGCACCAAAAGCCAAGTGCAGAAACCTCTTCCTCCCTCCCCATACATTCTTCCACCACCCCTCTCGCTTCCCTGTCCAGATCTTACCCTCATCCATGAACAGCATTGTGACCATGCCCAACAGAAGCAACCTAAACATCCTGGGGCCCATTCCCGAGAAGGTCCCAGTAGGAGCTTCCAACTTTATTTATTTCCATCCCCTGCCCTCAGGCATCCCACTAGAATCACAGAATCATAAACTTCAGATCAAAACACCTGAATCCTCTTCACAAGTACCCAGAAGAGGGTACATCTTGTCTATTTTTTTCACTCCTACAGCTACTTGGAACTCAGCCCACCCAGATACCTCAATTCATTTTATGAGATCTCTCATAAAGTACTAATTCATGTTGGTGCACAAACTCTATCCTCTTCACTTCAATTGTGTTTCTGTTTGTTGATCTATCTGAAACATGTGTAAGTTCACATCCACATGACACCTTTTCAGATATGATAAAACTGGGGTCACAATGTACTGTGAGTGAATTAGTTGGTCCCTTTCAGAGAGCACAGTCCTCCAGGCCACTCTCTCCCAGCTGATCTCTATGAGACCACTTTCTTCCCAGAACATGACAACAGAATGGAGTCCAGTACTCCAGCTGAGGTTCGTCTGAGCACTCGATCCCTCCTAAAGGGACAGAACAGTCTAAGAAAAGGGGCAGTGGAGAGGAGACAAATACCAGGCCATCTTCTCCTGAGCTTAATTCATTAATTTTTTTCAGGCAACAAAGACCCTAAGTCAGTAGTTCCCAACTCTTTTGGTACCAAGGTTGGGTTTCTTGGAATTTTTCCATGGACGGTGAGGAGTTTGGGTTGTGGTGTGAGTTGGCAGGATCAGGAGATGGTACTTTGGGATTAGATTCTCATTAGGAACAAGGCATCTAGACCCTGAAATATGTAGTTAACAGAAGGGTTCCTACTCGTACAGGATCTAATGGCCCTGGTGATCTAACAGGAGGCACAGCTCTGACAGTAAAAATGCCAGCTATGGGGGTGGAGGCTATAAATACAGATTAAGCTTAGTTTACTGGTCATTCCCTCACCTCCTGATATGGGGACAAAAACAGAGGTATCTTTTCATGGATCCCTGGCACGAGTATGAGGACAGGAAGTTAGGTAGGTCTAGAAAGGAGCTTTCTCACTTGAGCTCTTTGCCTTTACCTTGGTTCTGTCATCTCTCATTCTGTCAGCTGCCACCTTCCAGTGGGCATTTTCCTGTCCAGCATATGGATGAAAGAGCACAACTCACTCACCACACTTCTCTTATGCCTTTCCTACTGGTTTTCCACAGAGTAGTTACCCAGTTTGTGATTGTAGAGCTTTTCCTCATTTGTGTCATTTTGTTTCTCATCACTCATAAGATGAAAGCTCCATGGATGCCAGAGATTTGGGTCTTGCATCCACTGCTTCCTCCTCAAGGCCTAGAATCCTGTCCTGCATATCTCATCATCAGAAATGTTTTATGAAAGATGAGTGGCACGATCAGATGCCTGTCACCTGTAGGGTCTAAGGGAATGATAGAAGTCTTTATACTGACAGTCCCTAATTCCAAGCTCATGGAATGAAATTCCAGCCTTAAATTTGCAGTTAGTAATCCCTACAGAACAAATAGAAAGCTTCCCCTGTGGCAGGGAATCGCTGTGCAATCTATTTATGATAGTCGACTCATTCCCAGAATCACACATGACACCCATGCACAATCTCTTCTAGAATGCTGACTTGAAAGGTTCCCTATGCATGCACATGTGAGATGGAAATCCAAGACTGCATCCATCTGCTGTATGACCTCAAACAATTTACTGAGCCTCTCTGTGCCTCTATGACCTAATAAATGAAAAACAAGAACTATCATGGATGTATCTGAAATAGTTGTTAGGACTTTGTGAACTCACACATGTGTAATAGGGGAAAAGGAACAAACATTTAATAAAGTCTTACTTGGTTTTAGAAGATTCTTTTAGATGTTTGTCACTTACCCAATGTCTTTAAATTCTGCAAACAATCCTACAGGTTAGAAATAATCGACCTCATCTTACCAAAGAAGCAAAAGTGTTTTTCGGGTTTATGTATTTTTGCTAGTGTAACAAGGGTGCACATCTGTCTGATTCAACAGGAGATTATCTTCCCAGTGTACCACAGAGTTCACAGTCTGCAGAAAGCTTCCCGGGTGGGCTCTACCCCAGGCTTAACATAACAGTGGTAAGAGACAGAGAATGAATAAGGGCTCTCTTCACCGAATTATTACAGCGAATGCTCCTCACATGCCTTCCCACAGTAGCACTGACAATTCCAAAGGAGAAGAGGGCTGGATGTTACAGCTTTATGGTATGACGTCTTCCCACAGAAACCTAAACATGATGCCAGTGAGAGTGATAATGTTGACCTCAAGTTGACACAGATTTGTTACAAAGTTGTCCTGAGGAAAGAAGGACCCACTGTCATGCAGCATAATCTAAGCGATTCATTATTTATATTTCCCCCCAGCAAAAGTGCCCTGTGCTGTGGCATCTGTGCTGTCCATGCCAGAGCACAAAGCACGCAACTGAAGTAAGATCATCAACACTTAGTATTTGGGATGCTCAGGAGCCACACAGACCCCCAGCCAGAGTAGGTTTCAGATGCTTCAGCCCACAGAGTCCGCTCTCAGAGGTCACCTGTCAGGGCAGGCAGCAGGCCAGGAGTTGTTGCTGATGCTCTGGTGAGCAAAGGGAAAAGAACTGGCAGTGGGAGTAGCTGCAGGAATGGCCTGGTAAAGGTCAACTGCCATTAAGCCTCAGATGTGGTTTGCATGCTGCTGTGGGCAGATCAAGAACACTTTCTTCTAGATGGCCTTTGAAGTCAGAACTAAGGCTCTGTGAGGTTTATTTCAGACTGATGAATGACTAGGAAATTAGCTGAACTCTGTATCATTGACAGAAGGTGAAAGCTAGACCTCTGCAACCCAGAGTGACCAAAGATCCACAATACACTCAGAGAATTGCATAGATGTCAAGGAATCCCACAGTCATGTCTCAGATGCCCCTCTGTCTCTTTCCCCTATCTGAAGATTTTCCCTCTCTCAGGCATTTTCTGAAGGGCTCCATAAACCTTTATTTTTTTTCTAGGTGCAAACCTATAGGCACAGTAGTTTTCTTCTGGAATGCCTATTAGGTGCTGACCCGGGAGAAGTAGAAGAGAATCTAATGCCAGACCTAGCCCAGAATCAGGTACAATTTCCAAGATTTAGAATGCTGAGTCAATCCTTCCAGTCCCCAATCATTTCCCAAATGCCTAATCTTAAGTGCTTTCATATCTCCCTATCTTGGGAAGGACAGGAACTCAACTCCTTAACTCTTCCCACAGCAACATCAAAGTCACAGAATAACCCTGATCATAAAGGGGCATAATTTCTTAATGCTGTGACTCATACGTTGGCGAAAGAGCTCTGTATGAGTTTGGTTGGACTACCATAACAAAACAACACAGACGGGCTGCTTAAACACCAGAAATTTATTTTCTCACAGTTTGAGAAAGTAAAAGTTTAAGATCAAGGTTCTTCCAGGGTTGGATTTTTCTAATGCCTCTCTCCTTGGCTTGTGGATGGCCAACCCACCCATAATCTTTCCTCTGCGCAAGTAAGTTCCAGGTGTCTCTCTCTGTTCTTATAAGGACACAGTCATCGGATTCAATCCTGCCTATATACTGCCATTTAGCCATGATCCCCTCTTTAAAGGCCTTATCTACACATACAGTCATGTATCATACTGGGTTCAATATACAGTCTTAGGAAAGACACAATTCAGTCCCCAGCAGGGTCTCTGGCGGAGACACAATCAGCACAGACCATCAGTGACAGCACTTAACTGACACTGGAGTGAACACGATAGTACAAATCCCCTTTACTCTCAAATATACTGGCAAGAAAAGTTCTCCTAAGGGGATGTATAGAAAGCACAGACAAAAAGCTTGGATAGCAGTTGTTTGACTTATTCCTGGATCAAGACACTGAGGAGTGGGAGGCAGACAGCCCTGACACAGAGGTGCACTCAACCATGAGAGACAGTCAGCCTCTGGCACTTGGATTACATATTAACTATGTCTTCAAGGCCATAGATGCCAGTCCCTCCACAACTCTGAAATGAGTATTGGGGCTTGTAGATAGATAGTAGCAGAAATTAACATGTTCAATTTCTAAATATGTATCATATGGGAAAAAGTTCTACCTATGTGTTGAAATTAAAAAATGGTTTCATCAGCAGAGGAAAACACGATAATTTGGGAATCCAGTATATGCTGGAAAGAGTGATCTTTACAACAGTGATCTTTACACTACATTAAATTTCAGAAGAGCTCTGAAATTTTCTCACTAATAATTTAAGAGAAATAAAGAAGGGCAGACATTACATTAGAACATATAAGCTTAGAGTTGACATCCTAAACTTAGTCTTAACTTTTCTTGACAGATGCTAAGGTAGATAGGTTTGGCCTAACAACCAACATCCCTAACACAGGACCTGAGGTTTCTGAGACTGGAAGAAAATATCAATAAACAGAATAAAATTTATTTTCCTTTTAGTTCCTATAGAAGCTTATTTTATTGCCTTGAGGTGCATAGGGAAAGGGAAAAATTATGTGATAAATATTCAGAAATTGATATTTGAATTCAATTTTGGAGAAGATAATAACCTTAGAAGTCAGACAATTATTCCAGAGGGATAACTAAACTTCTCTTTCTAAAATTTCTTTAACTATCCTTTTAACAACTAAAAGCAGAGAGCTCAGAGAAAATGCCTTTGTGGTACAGGGTGGAGGCCCTGTAAGACTATGATATCCAGACTTATTCTATTGCTGTAAGAGGATATATATGATTCAAAAAAGGAAAAAACTAAATAGCCTCAGCTTTTCAAGCCTTAGGAAAAAGGACCCAAGGAGAAGTAGTAGATGGAAGAACAGGGAGAGAAGAAATACTTCATATACCCCTATTGATCTCTGGGAGTGGGGATTTGACAAAGGAAAATTTTGCCCTGCTCCCTGATTATCACCTTCAAAGAAGGTCATCTTGCATTCTATCTTGCAACAACCTGGAACAGAAGTTTCTCACAATGACCACAGCATTAAAGCATAGGCAGCAGAAGGAGACCCCAAGGGTAGCTTTCCTTAGCCACCCTTAATAGCGCACGGAGCAGACACAGAGCAGAATGCCAGTGAGACTGCCTTGGGGCTTACAGTGGATACATTAAGATGACCCCAAGTCATAGATTGGGGTGAGCAATGCAGAAGGTGTAGAAATTACTGAACCAATAGATTGAATTAAAGTTCTAACCAGCAAGAGCTGACGAGAAATCCATCCAACAAAAGGAATATGGACCATGGTTCCTGGGAGTATTGCCTAAGGCAAAAATTTAAAAACTGACTGTAAGTTCACAAAGCACAGAGTGCGCGTATCACAAATGCAATTCAGTCTCTGTGTGAGGAGTTAGCATGAGACAAGTTTGTGTGTCCCTTAGCTACTCAAGGTAAGGTCCCAATGACCGCTTTCTCTAAATTTAATGATGGAAGACAGAGACCAATTTTGGTCACACATTTTGCTAACAGATGTGCTTTATAGGCCTACATGACACGGCGATTTTTTTTTAGTAATCATGCAGCATTAAATGTCAGAATTCACATAAATATCCATATTTGTGGCATTTTTATATGTGTGTGCTGCTGAAGCAAGCACTGTGGCATTTTTATAATCTTCAGAAGATTTGTCAATACAGAGCCTGAAATCCCATTTGGCTGCATCAGCCAGAATTTAGTGCTGCCTTTTCTTATAGCCTGAAAAAAAACACATTTTCTCCCAGAGACAACAAATTTAACTAAGGTGCTTGAACTTTGAGGCCCGAATCTAAGTCATATTTAACATGTATAGCATGATGAGAGCCGAAGAAACATGGTGAAGGTAAAAGATGTTAGAATGTGTTTTAAACAAACTTCCTGGCTTTAAACTGTGACTCTTTACTTACTGGTAGTAGTTATGTGGTCTTTGTGCCCCAATTTCTTCATCTATAAAATACAAGGAATAATAGTGTTTTAGAACTGCAGCCAAGACTAAAGTGAGATATCTTGAGAGCTCAGTACACAGCCTGGAACAATAGGAATCTCCCAGTATCAGGTGCTCTTATTAAGGACGTCATTTCCATACTCACATCTACATGAATAAAATATGAATATTTGGTTACTCTCTTTCTCTTCTCTCCTTTAAGGACCTAAGACTCTCGACACCTTAGTAATAGTACCCAGACCCAGTTCACATGAAAACTTTAAGTGTTCAGCATTTTGTAGCAAAAAGCAAAGCAAGAATCCCTGCCTCATTGCTGGCTTGAGGAATTTAGTTGAGACCTAAAGAAACTGCTGATCCAACTAGAGTTCTAGATGTAAGACTCAACCTAACATAGCTAGGTATACTTTCTTTCTTTTCCTAAGTGAGATTTTTACTTCCTTTAACAAAATGGCACAAGATCTAGAGTTGTGAGTTTCTATGCTACCTTTCAGACCCCATTCTTTACTGCCTCCATCTGATGGACATTAAGGGCTTGACAAAACTGGTTAGTGTGTGCTTAGTTGTACACAGGTGACTCTGAGTACACTCCATCTCTTAGGGCAAGTCAATTTCTAGAATGTCAGCCAAGTGTAGACAAGAAACTATGGACCTCATATGAAATACTAAGCTGGACTTTTCCCATATCACAAGAATTTGAAATTAGAAAAATTCAACCAGATCTGAGTAAAAATATATGTCCCAAGAAAAATCAGGCAAATGGTAATCCCAGCACTCAGGAGACTGAGGCACGAGGATCATTGCAAGTTCGAGACCAGCCTGGGCTACAAAGTGAGCCCAGGGGCAGCCTGAACTGCATAATGAGACCCTGTCTCAAAAAGACATTACAAAAAAATTAGACAAATGAAAGAAGTAAACGATGGTATTAAAAATACAGAAAATTCATAGATAGATATTAAGAAAAACATGAACAAAGCAGACAAACAAAAAAAGTCATCTGCATCTGCTTACAGAAGGGATTCACACTTGAAGCCAAATGTCTTGGGGCCATTCAAAACCACATTCAGAAATCAATTATGCAGCATCATTGTTTCCAGCCAAATTATATTGTCAAACATGTTTCTTATTTTTAAACATGTTTGGGTTTCTGATTAATTTTTAAGGCAAAATAGCGTATGGCTACTATAAATTTTGAATAATACAAGAATATAAGAAGTTGGTGTTTTTACACACCCACCCACAAATTGCACTTTCAATGCAAGCAGTTTATAATGTAATCATACCACATTACAACAATTGGAGCTCAAATAAGTAATAGGCAACTGTCACAAGAATGCTGGTCCAGTGGAGGGGAGACCTTCCACCAAGCCAGCCTCTAAAACACTTTCTCTTGCGCCCTCTGCCGGGCGACATTCTCATTGTCACAGGGTGAGACCGTGCACTCTTTTGGGGGTTTTGTTTCTTTTTTAAACATATTTAAAGTAAATAATTATTACATGCATCATGGGGAATTGGGGTTGGGACATGTACATAAAACATCTTAATTTTTTTTTACATCTCTTTGCCTTCCCTCTTGGCTACATTTTTCTTTCCCTACCCTCTTTACCCCTCCCTTTATCTTTTCATTTTTATTTCAATTTTATTTGGTTTTTGATAAGACTTTTCACACAAGGGGCAAAGAGAGAAAAGAGGCCTTTATTGCGGGCATGGGAGAGCTACAGAAGAGACGCAAGTACCCTCTGAGGGAAGGAAGCGGTGAGCAGGCTTTTATTAAATTATAGTTGGGAGGGGTTTGGGGCTGGAGGCAGGGTTCGTGTATGTGCTGGATTGGAGGCCTTTTGGCGCGTGCGGGACCAGGGACAGGCGATTTATTGTAGAGCTGGGGAAAGAAGAAAGTCAGATAAGGTGTTGTTTCTGGTCCCTTTGCCATCCCAGAAGATGGTCTGGCAAATTTTACATGGGCAGGAACCCATCAGTTTTATCATTTGTTATTTATTATTATGTACCAATTGTGAAAAAGATTAAAAATGCATACAAAATAAAATTGAAATGAGATGACACAGTTTTTTAGCCCAGGGAGTCATGAAATATTAGCTCACAGGCATTTAGATCATTCTGACCTAGTGTGGCAGGTTTCTGCAGACTCTCTAATGCCATAAAGACAATAAATAATCTTCATAAGACTCTGATCCTGTTTGTCACTATTCTCAGGAATGCATAGTATAAATTAGTCAGTATCCTGTGTTCTTGGGAGCCAGTGCAACTGTAACAAGCAGTTTGCTGTAACCTTTCTTAAATACTGTTTTTTGTCTATGATCATAAAATCCCTAACCTTGGATGCCATTTAATTTTAAGTATCTGGAATTTGTTTTCTTTGGATGATTATCCTCATGCTGGTGCTAATAAACTGTGTTCTTAAACTCACCATGTTTCATCTGGCCTTTTCTGTTGACTTCACTATTTTCTAGAGATGGTTATATGCTTCGTGTCGTGTAGCAACGGTCTGATGCTGGTGTTTCTCTGTAATTTTCTGGAGCAAATAATGGTCCAGCAGGTTTGAAATAAATAAAAAAAGTCAAAGAAGACAGGGGCTTAAATAAGGCTGTTGAAAGAGAATTTAAAGACAAAGCAGAGACTAAAGTGAGATGAAACTGAAGAGGTAGGGTGAAAAATAATCAAAGCATGGTAGGTTGCTGCATATAATAGCAATAGAAAATTTTAAAGGTCATAAGTACAAGAAGTTTTAAATATTCGTGAAGTTAAATCTTTCATCATTTTGTGTTTTATTAAATTATTTTTCAGTTAGAAATCTCCCTCTGCAGATATTTGGTAATTAATTATTCCTATTTATTTGATAAACAAGTACTTATCATACTGTAAGAAATGAATGCTAAAACCACAAATACTTGTGATACAAACTTGAGAAGAAAATCTACTTTATATTAATGAAAAAAATAAAAGCAGCACATGATTGAGAAGAAAACATTTTTTAAAGTAATTAACTGAATTAATTATTACAACCTATACTATATTTTTAAAAGATGCCTGTTGAGGACCAATCTATGTAATTGTTGAGGAAAAATCATTTCATAGTTAAATTGTGATGCCAGGCGTGGTGGTGCACTCCTGTAATCCCAGCACTTGGGAGGCTGAGGCAGGAGGATCCTTGTGAGTCTGAGACCAGCCTGGGCTACAAAATGAGCTCAAGGCCAGCCTGAACTGCATAGCGAGACTCTGTCTCAAAAAAAAAAAATTTAAATTGTGATTGGGGCTTGTCCTGGGCCTAGTGCTTTGCCATGCAGGCTGGAGCATAATTCCATGTGCCTCTGGTCACAGTTGAGGCCTCAATGATCCCCTAATGCAGTGATGCCTCAGGGCAAGATTGCATCATCAGAAGACATCCTGGTTTCTTGAGAACACGGTAGTAATAAAAATAGAGTTTCACCTCAGGGAAAGGACAAACTCTTCCTTAACCTGCATCTCTCTCCACCATCCTCATCAACAAGAAGATCCTTATTAGCGTAAAACCACCACGCATTCAATAATCCCTCCAATTACTGTATACACCCAATATATAATGGCTGGCTCGGAGCGTCTTTGTCTCTGCCCATTCTGAGGTATTGCCCTCCCAGCCCTCCGTCATATATTACTAAATTTGTCTCTGTTTCTTATTTCATTCTTTTGCTATACCCCTCATGAAGACAGTGCAGATCTTGGCTAGATCCCTGATAGATGCCTATCCATTAAATTTATTATTGTCTGTCAAACTGATCAAAACAGAAACTTGAATTTCCTAAAAATTTTCCATAATTATGATGTCACCTATATATGAGTAGTTAGTCTGATTGCTATTTATCTTGGGTATGTCTCTAGTTCATATGCAGCAGTTTTAGCTTATGTCAAATTTCAGTTTTTTATCATCTGCTTCCAAGAGTATTATAAACAAATGCTATTGGGATTCTCGTTATGTATCTACAATCTTCAACTTTATTCTGCATGTGTATACCATGTAGATGTCTGTAAAACACAATTGCATAATATACTTCCTATGTGTTTTCATAAATTTTTTTACTGAACAAGTCTTTTCATACTGGTCTATAGCTTTGGACAATGGGGCAATGTCCGCTTTGTTTATTACCAGTGTGCTCAATGCCTAGAATATATAGCTATGCGAGAAATAATTGTGGAATTAATATACATTTCAAAACACTTATTGCCCTTCAGGACCTCCAAAATAAAGACCAGTTTTTTTTAACATTTATTTATTTATTTATAAATACAAAATGGCTAACATATATATCTTACTATCATTGAAACAGGGGCAGAGGCTTGGCTCTGCATGTCCCGGCCTCTGGCAGCCCCAGCACAGCATTGTTTCCGTCAGGTCGGGACTAGTTCTCCCTCCCCACAGTCCATGCTGATGCTGACTCATGGGGAGAGGCTTGGCTCTGGATGTCCCAGAATACCAGTTTCTTTAGAATGAGATAAGCCTCCCTGAAAAAGCTCTTACCTCTGTCTTCTGCCTTTGTCCATCATAACCACTTCACCTACAGTGAAATCTCTCTTACTCTGAACAGGATCATGGATGAAGCTCTCTTAAATCTTTCTATAATTGGAGTAATGATTCCTTAACTGCTGTCCATTTGCATGTGTGTAACTGGCAGGTAACTCACATTTACTTTTCACAGTTTATTTATGATTATTCTACGTACAGTATACCCATTATACTTGCTGATAAGCTTGTACAATGTGAACATCTTTTATTTTCATTTTATGTCTTCTGCATGTATCACAATTTCTGGCATGTAATCATGTTTGAAACTTTCAAAATAAATAGAATCAAAAAAGTCATCCAAGGAAAATAAATAGAAAAATTGTACAAATAGATAACTGATTAATATCAAAAAAGCTTATCTTCTTGTTTCCTTTTTATTATAAGACTTTTTAGAATATAACTGTGAATACATATTCATAGCATGCAATTATGACTTAAAATATGTACCATGGAATGCAAGGGCATCAAATTTATATATTCAAGCCAGGTGTGCTGACGCAAGCCTGTAATCCCAGTACTAGGGAGGCTGAGGCAGAAAGATCATTGCAAGTTCAAGACCAGCCTGGGCTACAAAGTGACTCAAGGTCAGCCTGAACTGCATAGTGAGACCTTGTCTCAAAAAGACAAAAAAAAAATTATACATTCAGAAAAGTATTTAATAAATAAAATCTCTTTCTTTATGCAGAAAAAAATACATGACAAGATGGTCAGAGGAGACCTATCTGGGGATGGTAACATTATGAGAAAGAAGGATGGACATGGATGAACTCTGGAGTAGTGAAAAGGAAAGGGTAAATAAAAAAGATTTGGCACAGAAATGAAGGAAATAAAGGATGAAGAGTAAGCTTAGAGCTTGGTGGGGAGACCAGATTAGAGACTAAAAGAGAGCTGGAAACATTCATTAGGAAATGAGAAAAATAGTACAGGTTAGAGATGATGAAATAGTACCTGAAACAAAAGTTGCGGTATCAAAAAGATGGAGTGAAATCTAAGCACCTGAGATATATTTTAGACATATAATCAGTGTTCTACTTAAAGATGGAGGGAACAGTACACATCAGAGACTCCCAGATTTCTAGTATGTAACAGGTTAGATGTATAATTACTCACATGGGAAACCTATTTGAGGAATTTTGAGAGTCTGGCATTAAAAAAGGAGATACTTTGATTTAGTACATACTATAGCTAAGATTTTAGTGAGAGATTCAAATAAAAATGGCAAAATAGGCAATAGTTACATGATTGTATACCTCAGAACAGACGGAAAAGCTGGAAAATAAAAATGGAAGACTTGAATTACCAACATATGGGTATTATAGAATCATATAACCATAGGGATGCAAATGTTCTTCAGACGATGAAGGCAGATTAAAAGGTAAGAAGAAATTTAAAGCCAAGTCCTGAGGGGTGCCAACACTTGGCATTTGCCTGGAACAGAAGTAAAATTTTTATTTATTTTTGTTAACCTTGAAATGGTTATCCTTCAGCATAGCTCTTCACCTGATTATGAGAAATTGTTTATCGTTACTCTTCCTACTTTACTAGTAAGGCTACAACTTTCACATACTCTACTTTCCTTAGGACTATCTAGCCATTGTTTTATTGTAATTATTCAAATTCTAAACACAAAAACAAACAGTGAGCTGAAAGATATGTCAATAATAACTTACCAAACTGAAATACAGAGGAAAAAAATAAAAAGACAAAACTGTGGGACAAGAACTAAAATTACTTATAATGAGAACGTCACAAGAAAAAAGGGACAGAGGAACAGAAAAAATACGTGACATAATAATTCCTAAGCATCAAAAGGAAAGAACAACTGGAATAGGGGAAAGGAGAAAAGGAAGAAAGGAAAAGATTGTATGTATGTAGGTATACATATACAATAAATGTATGTATGTATATGTATACGAGATAGATAATTACACTACTAATCTCTCTTAGTTCATCAAAAAGAACAGTTTGTGCTGTCATTGTTTGATTGATCATTTTTTATGCCTATATCTTGTAACCTGAACAACTACTTCGAAGATAACAATATGCAATATATTAACAAGCATTAATTTCCTATTTTTTTGAAACTGTGTATCATTTGTATCCTTTTTTCTGTTTTGCTTTTTAAAATAAAAAAATTCCTGAGCGTTTTCAAAAATTAATTACAGACACCAAATCATAGTTCCAGGAGAACATCAAGAACAGAAATAGCAAAAATAGAAAACAAAACAAAAAACTACATCAGTTATACATTAGTAAAAGCAGAGAAAATGAGGGACAGACAGACAGACAGAAAATGACCTAGAGCCCTAAAATAACTCAGAGATACAAAGTTACCCTACCTATAGAGGATAAGTACACTGGACTTCTCTCCAACAAGAAAAGAAAGGAGTGAAACACTTAAGGTATTAAGAGAAAAAACAACTAACCTAGAATTCTGCACTCTGAAAAATTATCTTTCAAACATGGAAGCAAAATAAAAATTTTCTCAAGGAAAAATGGAGAAAATTCATCAGTAGAGTTACCATACAAGAAATGCTAAAGAACTTTAAAAAGAAGAGCAATTATATAGATCAGAAAATTGGATCTGCCTAAATAAAGGTACAGCATTGAAGAAGGAATGATTGAGGGTAAAATAAAAACTTTCAGTTTGCTTATTCTTACTTACTCTAACACATAATAATTTGTTCAAAACAGTAGTAGTAATAATATATTCAATTATGTATGCTTATGTAAATATCAAATGTGATATATAATATTCTTTTCATGTTCGTATATTAGAGAAATTAATGACACCAATGATACAAGGGATAGGAGGGAGAAATTAGGAGTGTATTGTTACTATAAGGTTTTCACACTATGAAGCAAGATATGTTATGTAAAATTGTATTTGGATTAGTCCTAAGTATACATTACAAACTTTAGGGTAACCATGTAAGAAAAGTAAGAAAAAATGTACAATTTTCATGTGAAGAAAGAAGAACAATCAAATTATGTAAAAATACTTAATTTCAACTACAAAAATCAGAAAAAGACAAAAACAAAGAGCAATAAATCATAATAAATACACATGGTAATATTAATCCAGCTGTATCAATCAATTCTCACTTTGAATTCCAGTGGTCTAAATGAGCCGAATATAAGATTAAAAGTAAAAAACAAAACCTGACTATACATTATCCATAAGAACTCCACTTCATGAGCTGTTAGTTAGTCTGCTGTTGTGGAGATCAAACCTAGGGTCTTTTGCATACCAGGCAAGTATTCTGTTCACTGAGCTCTAAACATACCCCAAAAAATCCACTTCAAATATGAAAATATATAAATTAAAAATAAAAATTTGGAGAAAGATACATTGTGCTAATATTAATCTAAAGAAACAAGTAGTTATTTTAATTTCAGACACAGTTTTCAAAGTAAGAAAACTACTCAGGATAAAAATTTGTATAATGATGAAGGGTTCAATTTTCCAAGAAGACATGATAATCTTGAACATATATGCAGGTAAAAAATAAGCATAAAAATACAAATATAAGATATTACATGTCCTCAAGATCATATGGAACATTCTCCAATATAGACCAAATGCTAGGCCATAAAACACAACTTAACTAATTTAAAAAGATAAAAATCAAGCAATTACTATGCACAGTGCCCAATGGCATTAAACTAAAGATAAGTTAAAAAAATTATTAGGAAATCCAGTTACATGAAAATTATATATGTGTGTGTGTAAATAACATATAGGTTAAAGAAGGAATTTCAAAAGAAATGTAAAATCAATTTGAAGTAAATGAAAATTCAACAGATCAAAATTCATGGACACAGCTAAAGAAGTGCTTATGGGGAAATTTATAACAATGATTGCATATATTAGAAAAGAAAGTCCTAAAATCAATCATCTAACCTTCCACCTTACAAAAACGAAAAGACAACAGCAAATTTTACATGATCTGAAGAGCCTAGCAGACATCTTACCAAAGAAGTATACACTGGGTGAACAAGCTTGTGAAAACATGCTTCACATCTCATGCAACCAGGAAAATGGACATCAAAACAATAATGACATACAACTCTACACCTATTAGAATGGCAGAACATTGACAACACTGTATGCCAGGAAGGGTATGGAGAAACAGGAAATCTCATTTATCACTGTATCACTCAAAATGATACAGCTACACGGGAAGACAATTTGGCAATTCCTTCTGCTACTAAGAAATGCTTAATCCTTACCTTATGATCCAGCAATCATCCTCCCTGGTATTTAATGAAAGCAGTTGAAAAGAATCTGCACATGATGACTTCTAACAGATTTATTCATGATTTCCAAAACCTGGAAACAACCAAGATGTCCTTCAGAAGGTGAATGGGATAAACAAATTGTGGCGAATCCAGAGGATGGAATATTACTATTGCTAAAAAGGAAATGAGTTACCAAGATATTAAAACCCACAGAGGAACTTTAAACACATAATTCCTACATGGAAAAAGCCAAGTTGATTCCAGATGTGTGGAATACAATCTGAAAAAGGCAAAACTGTGGTGACAAGATCAGTGTTGCCAGGTATTGTAGTGGAGAAGAACAGGTAGAATACAAAGGATCTTTTGGACAGTGAAACTATCCTCTATGACCAAGTAACAGTCAATACATGTCATTATACATTTGTCCAAGCCTATTGGATACACAGCACCAAGAGTAAATCCTAATGTAAATATGGCCTTGTAATAATGATGCTTCAGTGAAGGTTTACCAATTCTAACAAACGTACTACTCGGGTGGGGGATGTTAAGTGGGTATTTATAGGGACAAAAGTTTAAATAAAAACTTTTAAAATGACATGTGCAGGCCAGGGATACAGCTAAGTGGCACAGTGCTTGCCTGGCAAGTGCAAGATCCTGAGTTCAATTCCCAGTACTAAATAAATAAATAAATAAAATTTTTTAAAAAACAGAAAGTAAAATGACATGTACTACTAAGACACAACTCAAATATAAGGATACAAAAACGTGAAACCAAGTTGATAAATACCATGTAAACACTAACAAAACCTGGTGATGTTGTCTTAACAACAAAAATGTAGACATCAAGGCCAAAAGCATATAAGACATTAAGATGGTATTTCATGATAATAAAGTCATCAGTTTAGCAAAAAGATATAACAGTCCTAAGCTTTCATGTAGATAATAATATAATCTCAAGATACAAAAACTAAAATTTGACATAAATGTAAGGAGAAATAAACAATGAACATGTTGGAAATTTTAACATAATTTCTCAGAACAATCAGTTTTGGTTGAGGGGGATGAGACAGGGTCTCACTATGTAGCCCAAGCTTACCTCAAATTCATGGCAATCCTCCTGCCTCAGCTTCCTGAGTGCTGTGGTAACAGGCATGTGCCACCATGCCTAACTACAACAATCAATATTAAAAATGAGAATACAGAGGACTTGAACACCTTCTCAAATAAAGCTGACTAAATTGATTTATCTAAGCCACTAAGCTAGAAATGGTAGAATATATTTTTTCAAGTGGACATGGAATACTTATAAAAATAGCTCACATTCTGAGATATAAAATGACTATCAACTAATTTTAAGGAATTAGAATCACCTACACATATATTCTCAGATGCTAGTACAGCTAAACAAATTAATAACAATGACAACTATAATAAAATCTTCCTGTGTTTGAAAATTAGAAATGTATTTCTAAATAACACATAGACTAGAGAAGAAATTGTGGTGAAAATGGAAAATATTTTGACCTAAATTATAATGAAAATACAACATATTAAAATTTTCAAAATGGTATTGGATGTTTTTATAGGAAACGTTATAAACTTAAATGAACGTATGAAAAGGAAGATGATGGTTAATAATCTACATCACTTCCAAAGCTAGCACAAAACAGCAAAATAAACTCAAACTAGGATGTAAATAATGATATTTAAAGCAGAAAGTAATTTTTAAAAAACATCAAAGAGAAAGATGTGAGTCAACATGGCTGAATAGAGGAGGAGCCATGTTGGAGCTACTCAGAGAAAATCAATTAAAAACACAGGTAGCTGGAGGAAAGGGAAGGACATACATCCTGATGCCAAAATCAATCTGAAATAAGTCTTGTAGATCAAAGAAAACACAGACAGAAGACTTTCTTAAAAGATAATAAAACCCAACAAAACAAAATAGAATAAATCCAATCAAAAAAAAAAAAAGCAGTGAAATTGGTGCAGAACTTCGAACCAGTATACTAGGAAAACAACAATGGCTACCATAGTATATCTTGTTACCTTCCCAATAGTTGTCTGTTCCATCAGATATAGCAAAATCAAACCAAAACAAAACAGAATAAAACCAATCAAAGCAGAACATTGAATAAAGCAAAACAATTAATTGGAACAAAACAAAACAGTGAGAACAATATTGGATATCAAGGACAAGATCAAAGGAAATCCCCCATATTTGCTATATTGCATACTGTTATCCTCCCAACAGATGCTCAGACTGCTGGTCCCAGGCCTGCAAAATCAACCAAACAATACAAGTATTCAGTTGCTTTTTGTACCTTAATTGCTATCAACTCAGCCTGTCCTACAAAGCACCCGGTTGCTTGAGGGGGCAGTGTTGATTCTCAACCCGTACACCAGTAGGCTCATAGGAGGCGCTATCTGACCTTTCTCTTCCTGGGCCCCGCATGGCTTGCAGAGCTTACCAGAAAGCCTAGCTAGTTGGCTTCACATAAGGCTTTACAAAATGGCAGTCCAGCCCACAGGCTGCCAGTGGCACTGTCACCTCTGTACTGACTGGTAAGTCTCCAAGAAACTGATGGACTGCAAAAGTATGACTAACTCAAGCCAAACAGAATAGATTTGGGATATAAGGTCCCATGCCTTTCTCCACACAGAGGATGTGGCAGCTTGGCACAAATTTCACAGGCACTGCTCCCTCTAACAGGTCAGCAGTTTTGGTGGGGTTTTTTTTGGCGGGGGGTGGAGGTTGTTTGTTTTGTTTCTGGGCATGCACAGTAGCTGCTAACTGGCGCCCCTAGTGACAAGGTTAGGGACTGCAGTGGAGGCAGTCCACGAACCTTCTTGCCCTGCAACCAGTGTCTTGAGAGAAGGACTCAGACTCATAGAATTTAAAAAGCCGTGGCACTCCACCAGCACACCTCACCTGGGGGAGGAGAGGAGATTAAAGCAAGACTGAGCAACCTTGGGCTGTCTCCATAGTGGCAGCAGGAGCAGAGAGTCAACTCACAGCACCACACACCACCCTACCCTGCAACAAGCAGCATGAGAAGACAGAGATGTGCCAGTGGAAATGGAACAGAGAAGGCTGTTCCATTCAGAAGGCTGTTCAGAGAAGGACTTGGAGGAGCCTATGGTACATGGGACTGGGAACAACCTCAGGCTGTCTCTGTCTGAGGGTGCCACAGCAACTGGGAGAGTGACACAGAGACAAACAAGGTAAGGAGAGCCAAGTGGGCCACTGAGGGACATACAGAAAGTTGCCAACTGAAGACTGGCTCTAGCCCTCACACCTGGAGGCCAAGATCAGCCCCGCACCCAGCACTAATCCTATTGCAGACCTGGCAGGTTTACCCATGAGTTTCAGAATCTAACGTGGACACTACCAGATAACTGTGGACACCAGAGGAATGTTTTTCTTTGTTTGTTTCATTTTCCCTTTTCTGTCAGGTAGCTTTTTTTTTCTAGATTGTTTAGGTCATTATCTTTACTTTTGTTCTGTTCTATTTGTCTTCTTTCTCTCTTTCCTCAACTATGTCTCTCAATTTTATGATATTTTCATGCAAGGGAACATTGCCTTTAGACTTTCTGGCCCATTGCAATAATTTTTAGCCTTCTCCACGCATTCTCTCTCTACTGCAACATTTTCCAGTTTCCCAAAGCTTCCATGATCATCCTCTGTCTTCCAGCATTTCTTTTACTATATTGCTCTTCATTTATCTCTTTTTTTTAATCCCCTATCCCTCAAAAATTTCCCCACTACAAGGTAAAATCACTCTACTAGGGAAAACTCTGCATACAAGTTCTGAATTATATTGAATTTTGTTATATAACTGTGGATCTTTTTCTTATGGTTAAAGGTACCAAACTAATAGCTACCACAGTTTGTCATATTCTAGGTTATACTTGATGCTATTGTTTGTTAATTGTACTACTTTAGCCACAATGCCATAACTGTTTTAATCAGTTGTTCTCCATTGTATGACAATACCGTGATTGTCTGAGATCATAACCATCACCACAGTCCCATAACAAAGGCGTCAGTACTGAGTCAAATAGCAACGTCTCATCCTTAATAAATTTGGAAGATAGGATCTTAGGATGCACATAAAAACTAAGAACCATCTACATCTAGAAGACATCTTCAAGGAACGCATATTTCCTGGGGAAGCATTGATACTAATGACAAAGCTATCTACTCTAAGAAATTTACAGCCATCAACACAGAAAACAAAATAAAATTTTAAAAATAGAAAATGACAAGTGGAGAAGCAAAATGCAACCCCAGACCTCCAGCCCACCTGGGATAAATCCAGGGGTTGAGATAGAGGAAGTCAGAAGCCTCTCAATTGAACTGTCTGGAAACATAGCAGAAGAAAAAAACAGGTGTTAGAGGCCACAAAGAAATCAGAGAAGAAATAACCTCTCAGGTAAAAAAGTAGATGACGCTCATAATGGACTTGCTCAGAAATCTAGAGTAAGTGTAGATTAAAAAAATAGAGATGCATAGGAAAATTATAGAAACTGTGAATGCCTAACATAGGAAAGAAATGGAATCTATGAAACAAATTCAAGCATATCCAGGAAATTAAAACTTCCATTGAAAGTTTGCAAAATTGAATGAACAAAAGTGATGACAAAATATCAGACCTAGAAAACAGGATCATGGTTAGCAATCATGAAAAGAAAGACCTTTTAAAAATAGCAAAGGACCATGAAAAAACAATCCAACAGCTGCAAGGTGATGCAAAGTAGAATAAGATTGACCAGAGTTAATGAAAACAAGGAGCCAGCACAAATGACATATGTTACAGTTTGTGTCTAGGTGCCCCCCAAGCCTCATATAGTCATGGAAGCAGCTGAATCTAGCGTGTGATTGACTCGTTGTCTAATGCTGGGATTGGCAGTGTGAGCCCTGCACCTGCCCAGGGGTGGAGCCAAAATACAATGTAAGGTCAGAAAGGAGGCATGTTTTTCCCTCTTTTGTGTGGTTTGCTCTTGCTGCTTGCAGCCACCATGAACGGCTGCCCCCTCAGCCATGCCACCCTGCCTTGGAATCAGCTAAGTATGGACTGAAACCCCCAAAACTGTAAGAAATAAACCTCTCCTTCCTTCACTTTTGGCATCAGGTATTTTATCTCAACAATGAAAGAAAAGTAACCAAGAAAACATAAAAAACCTATTCACAGAAGTAACGTCAGAAAACTTCCCAAGCATGGAAAAAGAATTTGACATATAGATAATTGAGGCATATAGAACTCCATTTAGCCATGACCAAAATAAATCCACACCAAGGCATATAATCATCAAGATTCCAGAAATTCTGCACAAGAACCCAATATTAAAAGCTATTGGAGAAAAAAAAAAACAAATCATCTATAAAGGAAAGCCCCTGAGAATCACAGCAGACTTCTAAACACAAACCCATTAGTCAAGGAGAGCTTGGAGTGAAGTATTTCAAGTTCTGACAAAAACAACTTCCACCCCAGATTGATGTACCCTGCAAAATTATCTTTCAGAATTAATGGGAAAATAAGATACTGGCATGACAAAGAACAACAGAAGAAATTCATTACCACCAAACCAGCTCTACAAAGTGTTCTAAAAGATATTCTAGAAAGAGATAATGTGGACCACAATTCCAAGAACACCAAACAATTAAACAGAGGGAAAAGCAATTAAACAAAAGGGAAAGACAGGGAACCTACAGGAGCAAAATAATATGACAAGGATAAGGTAGTGTATATTAGTTATAACCATCAATGTGAATGGTCTCAATTCACCAATCAAAATAAACACGATGGCAGAACGGACCAAGAAACAAGATCCAACAATATGCTGCAAACAAGAAACATATTTAACTCAAAAAGAAATTCATAGACTGAAAGTCAAAGGATGGAAAACAATATTCCATGCAACAAGAAGCCAGAAAAAAGCAGGGGTAGTTCTATTTGCAAACAAAGTGAATTTCAAGCCAAGACTGATTAAGAGACAAAGAAGGTCACTAAATACTTGTGAAGAGAAGAAGAGATGACAATAATGTATACATAATACATGTGCACCCAACTATATAAACAAATAAAGGGCATGAAAAATCAAATAAGCAGTAACACGATTGTGATAGGAGACCTTAATACCCCCACTGTCACAAATAGATAAATCAACTATACAAAAAATCAGAACTGAATGAAATCTGTGAACAAATGTCTACAGAGTGTTCCACCCAACAACATCAGAATACACATTCTTCTCAGTTGCACACAGGATGTTCTTCAAAACAGACCACAAATTGGCTCATAGAACATGCTTATGTAAATGCAAAGGAACTGAAATTATTCCATGCAAATTATCAAACCATAGTGCAATGAAATCAAAAATCAATGTCCAAGGAAACCACAAGAATTCTATAAACACGTGAAAATTAAATAACACCCTCCTGAACACCCAATGGGTTACAAAAGAAATTAAAGAAGCAATTAAACAGTTCCTACAATTAAATGATAATGCCATACAACACACCAGAACTTATGAGACAAATGAAAGTAGTCCTAAAAGGGAAATTTATAGTGGTGAATTCTCATATCAGGAAAACTGAACAAGCTCAAATAAATGACCTAACAGTGAACCCTAAACTTCTGGAAAAAGAAGAGCACAGCTTGTATGATAGAGGAAATTGTAAGGATCAGAGCAAAATTACTGCAATGGAGACTAAGAAAACAATATAAAGAATTGATGAATCAAAAAGTTTGTTCTTTGAAAGATTAAATAAAATTGCTAAAACCTTAGCCAACTTCATCAAGAAAAGGAAAGAAGGGCTGGGGATCTCGCTCAGTGGCCTAAGCACCTGCCTGGCAAGTGCAAGGTCATGAGTTCAATTGCCGGTGCTGGAAAAAGAGAGAGAGAGAGAGGGAGAGAGAGAGAGAGAGAGAGGGAGAGGGAGAGGGAGAGAGAGAGAGAGAGAGAGAGAGGAAGGAAGGAAGGAAGGAAGGAAGGAAGGAAGGAAAGAAGGAAACAAATTCATGCAATTAGGAATAAAAAGGATGAAATCGCTATAGATCCTGCAGAAATCCAGATCATCAGTACCTACTTCAAGAATCTTTAATAAGATAGAAAACACAGAAAAAGTGGACAGATTCCTAGATACATATGACTTACCAAAGTGCAATCGAGACAATACAAAAGTTCTAAATAACACAGTATTAGTCAATAAAACAAAAAATGTAATTAAAAACTTACCAACAGTCGGGGATTTAGCTCAGTGGCATAAGTGCCTGTCTGGCAAGCACGGGGTTGTGAGTTTGATCCTCAGTACCAAAAATAAATAAACAAATAAAAACTTACCAACATAGAAAAGCCCAGGTCCTGATGGATTCACTGATGAATTGTACAAGAAATTTAGAGAAATATAATTCCATTACTCCTATAACTCTTTAATGAAATTTAAAGGGAAACAATATCTCCAAAGTCACTCAAGGAAGCAAGTATTTCACTGATACCAAAACTAGAGAAGGATCCAACCAAAAAAGAGAACTACAGGTCAATCTCCCTAATGAACATAGGCACAAAAATCCTCAATGAGATACTGGCAAACAGAATGCAGTAAATAATCAAGAATATTATATACCATGAGTAAGTAGGGCCAGGAATGCAGAGATGATTCAACATACACAGCTCAATAAATATAATACACCATATCAATAGAGTCAAAACCAAAAATCACATGATCATCTCAATAGATGCAGAAAAAACTTTGGACAAATTCTAACATTCATTCATGATTTTAAAAATGTGGCCATACCCCAGAGGTGCACCCAGGCTAGCCACATTAGGCAAGAGAAATAAAAAGAATAAGGATATGAAAGGAAGAAATTAAACTGTCATTATTTGCAGATGACATGATACTCTACATAGAAGAGCCCATAACTTCACCAAAAGACTTCTAGGTTTAATAACCAAATTCAATAGTGTAACTGGATATGAATTCAACACTCACAAATCAATAGCATTCCCATACACAAATAACAAATTCACTGAGAGAAAAATTAGGGAAAAAAATCTTTCATGATAGTATCAAAAAAAATGAAATACTTAAGAATCATTCTAACGAAGAAAGTAAAAGATCTCTACATGGAATGCTACAATATTCTGAAAAAGAAGATTAAATAAGATATGAGAAAATTGAAAGAAATTCCTTGCTCTTGGACAGGGAAGAACCAATATAGTAAAAATGTTATACAGATTTAACACCATTCCAATCAAAATAACATTAGCATACCTCACAGAAATAGAGAAAACAATCCTATAATTTATTTGTAATCAAAGGAGTCCTAGAATAGCAAAAACAATATGGGCAACAAAGGCAAAACAGGGGGCATTGCAATGCCTGACTTGAAATTATACTACAGAGTCGAATTGATAAAAACAGCATGGTACTGACTGAAAAAAGACCTGAGGACCAATGGAACAGACTAGAAGATGCAGAAACAACTCCAGACACACTCAGCCACCTAATCTTTAACACAGGGGTCAAACACATTCACTGGAAGAAAGCCTCTTTAATAAATGATACTGGAAAAACTGGCTTTCCACATACCAAAGGCTAAAACTAGACCCCCATCTATCACCCTGGGCCAAACAAAGTCAAAATGGATGAAAGATCTAAATATTAAAACAGAAACACTAGATTTTCTGGAAGATAGAATAGGTAGAACTCTGAAACACATAGGTGAAGGCAAAGATTTCATGAATGAAACCCTAGTGGCACAGGAAATACCACAAAGAATCAACAAATAGGATCTCATCTTATTAAAAAAAAACTTTTTTTTCTTTTTTTATTTAAAGAAAAAAACAGAAAAAAGGATAGAAATAATACAGAATTTCAAAAAACAAAACAGTAAGAAATCAACACTAGTACATTCCATTGTTATCTTAGAAATAGTTGCTCAGGTTACAAGATCTAGGCATAAAAATCAATCAAATAATCAATGACAGCACAAACTGTTTGTTTTGATGAACTAACAGAGATTAGTAGTGTAGTTATCGATCTTGCACACATATACATACATACAGCTATATGTGTAAGCCTACATACATATAATGTTTTCCCTGAGATTCCATCTCACTCCAGAAAGAATGGCTGCCATCAAGAAATCTACTGAAAACAAATGTTGGTGGGGCTGTGGGGAAAAAGGAATCCTTCTCTACTGTTGGTGGGAGTGTAGACCAGTATGGCCACTATGGAAATCAGTATGGAAATTCCTCAAAAAACTAGGATTGGAAGTCCCATTCAATCCAGCTATTCCCCTTCTGTGTATTTTACCAGAAAAATTGAAAGTCTTGCCACAGTGATACATGTGTACCCATGTTTATAGCAGCACAATTTGTAATAGCTAAATCTTGGAAACAACCCAAATGCCCATCAACCACAGAATGCATAAAAAAGATATGGTATTTTTATACAATGAAATATTACTCAGCTACTAAAAAAAAGATAATCTTGAGGCCCTTATAGGTAAATGGGAGGCAACTTAAAAAGCTTTTGCACAGCAAGAGAAACCACTATCAGAATGAAGAGACAACCCAAAGTTTAGGAAAAAAATTTTGCCAACTGTTTCTTAGACAAAGGACTAATATCTAGAACACACATAGAATTGAAAAAAATCAGACCTCCTAAATTTAAAGACCCAATCCAAAAATGGGCATCTGAGATGAATACATACTTCTCAGAAGAAGTACAAATGGCAAACAAATATATGAAAAGATGTTCAACATCACTAGTCACTTGAGAGATGCAAATAATAATAATGAGATTCCATCTCACTCCAGGAAGAATGGCTATTATAAAGAAACCAACCAATAACAAATGCTGGTGGGGATGTAGGGAAAAAGGAATCCTTCTCCACTTTTGGTGGGAATGTTGACTGTGGAAATTAGTGTGGAGATTCGTTATGAAACTAGGAGTAGAGGTTCTGTTTGATCCAGCTATTTCCCTTCTTGGTATCTTCCCAAAAGAATTAAAAGCA